>WEKX01027899.1:0-63323 GCA_013390025.1 Pitta sordida
GACCTTTGACTCCTCATCTCAGAACAGGATTTCCCCTGCCGAATGCTGGATCTCCCTGCAGTCCCTTGGACATTTCAGGAAAGGATCACTGGCTGTTACTCCACTGGTTTACCTATCCTGAACCTTATTTCCCTGCCCCTGGAATCCTGGAGGTGCCCTGGTTTCCCTTGAACTAGGTACCCCCCTTGTGCTTGTTTGTTTCTGAGCTCTCTACAGTTGTCATTGTTCCATTGGATTTGATACTGTTGTTGGTGTTGTTCAAACATATATATATATTTGTTATATTATTTTTTTCCTTTCTCCCAGTAAAGTTCTTATTTCTCTCCATATATATTTTTCAAGTATTTCTAAATTCAATTCATACTTCATCTTAATTGACCCAGGACATTATGGGTTTTGTGTTAAACGGGGGAGAATGCTGAATTTAAAGTAAAAAGGAAGGGGCCTATCAGTGACTCCCTTCAAGGCAGTCTGCCAGGTAGCCCTGGCCAGATATCCGCAATACTACCTTCACATTTTATTAAGCTGTGCTTTCATTGGCACAGTCAAATACACACTATTTTACTTAGTTCCAATGTCATCCTTGCAGTCCCAGCCATTGTTAATATTTTGCAATAAAATATACATACTTCTGTGGCATTTTTTACATATCTGGCAAAGAGTTACTGAAAAATATTCTGCTGAAACTAAAAAAATCAATGTTACTAACCATTTGAACATGTCAACTCCTTTTCACTGTTCTCTCTCAGGAAACAAAGCATTTGAAAATGTGAATCAAAGAAATTACAAATGGAAAAGTCCTATTAGGTCATCTAATCTAATCTCTAGTAGCATGCTTGTTCCCGATAATACATTTTCTACAGTTTTGTTCATTCTGGTTCCAGATACTTGGGAACACTGCTCACTGACGTTCTTTGTGAAAGCTGGGTGGGTAGAGTTAGACAGACCCAACATCTCCTCTGAAGTCACCTCTTACCTCTTATAATTAGTGCTGGCAGTCATAGCTTCGTAGGGACTCATGCAGGGACTGGGTATTGCCAAAATGAAAAGCATAAGGTGCAGCCGCATGCTCTCCCTCATCTTCCTGCTGGGATTTTCCTTATGCAGAAGGCTGAAGTAATGCAATCCATAGCTACTTCACAAGCTAATGGGAGCAGCTTTATCCCCTAGTTCCACTGCTGCTGTTAGAGAATTCTGCCTTGAGTCCAGCCTAGAGGACTCCTGTCTGGGTCCTGAAGGATGAAAGCTCCTGCTAGAAAGATTCCCCCATCAGTCACAGGGCTGTCTGACACAAATCTTAACAGCATGAAAGCCCAGCAGCTGTCAATGATTTATATTATTACATTCCTCTCACTCACAAGGCCTTGGACAGCCACTGGTAAGAATGGCTGCACCAGAGGAACTTTGTTGGCCTGGGGGAGCAGTAACTCACAAATGTTGAAGTGAGTTAGGGTCTTTCCCAGCAGAACTAAGAGACATTCCAATTTTATTCCAGCAATGCTGGATAACATAAATTATTGGGCTAATACCAAAGATTTGCATAAAGCTCTTCCTCACTTTTCTCCACCTTCCAAAATGTAGAGCTATGCCTGCTATCTGAAGGGCAAAGGGAGGTCCAGTCATATTCGTGAGGCTATAAAGGAGGCATCTTCTTTCTCTTGGGTGGATCAGGGAAACTGGAAGCCAAATAGATAGAGTAGCCTGAAGACCCAGGACTCTCTTGCACTCTGATTCTCCTGAACTTCTGTCTGATTAATTGTTCTTGAGAGTCACCTGCTCATGAGGTGAGATGTCCTTTAGCCTCTGTGCAAAAGAACTTAGCGAGGCATTTTCTGGTCAGGAATTGCTTGCACTGTTCCATACGTTTCCATCTATTTAACCAGTAGGTATACTTCCACCAGGCACAATTGAATATGTCTTTCATCTAAGTGCCAACAGGATTTCTTACATTCTTTGAGTAAAGCCCAAAGGAGACATGATCATTCATATACTCCAACAAAGTCGACTAGCTCCTCTCTATATTTTTATTAGGTTGTAGAATTTAAATTGGATATGAAAGAATTTTGAGCCTCTATAGAGTAACCCTTTTAGGGTCATTATCTGACCCTCGCCTAGTCTGCTGTGTCCAGGAGGAATGTCACAGGATCAGCATGAATGTTTCTGCTGGGACACAAGATCATGCTCAGATCTGTTTCTCTAACAAGTCTTAGAAATTTCTATCATCATTCTTGTACATTTTACACGAACTAGGTCTCACAGGCAAAATAAGACAATATTTTAATTCCAACTTTCACACTTTCTATGCAAATTGAAGGTTAATCAAATCCTGAGGATAACCCCTGATAGAGAGAATAAACATACTTACCTTATGCTTGTTACCTTTTGGCATCTTTTGAACACCTTTTTCCCTGCAAATAATGACTTATAACATCACTATATATTTTTGATCTTTGTTACTGACCTTGGAAAAAAGGCCTGTTAGTTGGCTAGTGACAGGTAGCTTGGGAATTTCAAGTGACTAGTTCAGAGTCTTAAGGACCTTGACTATTGTCCCTGGAGATACACTATCCCTGTCAGTGTTTCATTCTTGCCTACAGCCTTTTAAACACCTTAAATTCAGAATGCTGCTATATAAATAAATGAAGATGTGTATTATTTCTCATTAAAATAATATAGCTATTATACAGATTTTCTACATTTATGCATATATAGATGTCCAGTGTATAATTATAATCATAATGTCACTAATCAGAAATCAATGTACTATAGAAAAAATATATATCTATATGTACTGCATCTGTTACAAAAAATGTTGGCTTACATTTAAACTTGGAAATATATGTGTTTTTATTGTGTGGTAGAGACTCTATTTATTTAATTTCAGATTTATTGCCGAAATTATCATGCAAGTGAATAACAGGACTGGGGAGATCCTCTACCTGTGGAGTTTTATGCAAAGTGTTTATGAAAAGGTGGAAAAGAACTTTTTACCACTAAAATCTACATACCTGGACTTTATTTATTAACAGATGCAGTGTGATTTCTCTACATGAAGCCTTAAATTTTGTGCATTATGTCCTACATACAGATTTCCAGAGATGTCTTCCAACTCTCTATAACAGCTGATATTGTTTCAGAATTTCTTAACAATGGCTACAGTTTTGGTCAAAGCTCATTTTACTGTTCCTGCAGGGAAAACAGAATTCTCAAAATGTAGCCAGCGCAGATTCTTCCTCATGCAAAGAATGCACATCAAGAATGAGAAACCTGGCTGTGAGTATGTTAATATTCGATTATTCCCCAAGCCACTATTTCGTACTTTTGAATTCCCATTGACTTCAGTAATAACTTCTAGTTTTATTTTAGAAGCAGGACTTTGAACTGTAAGAATACAAAATGCAGTCCACTCCGTTCAAAGTTTATAATAAAAAAGTAGTCACATGAAAGCATTTTCAAAATACTAAGCTAAATGAGGAGTAGCAGTGCCAGAACAGGTTGAAAAATCCTTCAATCATCCTGTGTCTTTTCCAGCAATTTTCAAGTCATATTTGACTGTCTTGCAGCACAATGCAACTACCTTACATATTTTCTTGTGAGCAACACAATTAGTGACTGCATTTTAACAAGAAATATTCAGTAAATTTCCTTGTCATATATGAAGGCATTTCCTGAGAAAACTAATTTCCACAGCATTTTAGCCTGCCATGTGAGAGACAAGGCATCTCAATATTTTCTAAGGAAACAGAATTCTATCATCTTCCCTCAATTGTTTTAAAAGCAATTGCATGATTCAGTGTATCAATCACATTATGTTTGTGATTGGCTGTTTTGTTTTGTTTTGTTTTGAAGGAAGTGTGACTTGAATTTTTGGTCCTCCTACCACACATGGCTCCTGTGTTTTTATTCAAAGTAATAGAGCTCAGATGCACTGCTAGTATTCTGGGATATTAGATTTGAAGGATAGTTGTGCAGATTCTTGCCACAGAATGAATTCTAGATATATTTATATTTCTTTGAGGCTGCTGACTTAACAGGTCTAGCGGAAAAAAAGTTAAGCACTATAGTGACAGAAAAGATTGAAAGAATTAGGACTTCTTTCTCAGTTTGGAGCTTGACCAAACAAAAGTGAAGATGAACACAAAGAGGTTAAGATGTTTGCTTATTCTGTGTAAATAAATAAGCTTCTTTAGGATTAAGTCTCTCCTGTCTAGATTATAACTGTTTGCTAATAAATTCTCAGTGAAACCAAATGGAACACAAATAAGGTCTTGTTTATTCAATTTTCTAAAGACAAAAGGTAAGATAACCTGTAACTTTTTTGCTTTATTTTTCAACAATAAATTTCTGGCCACAGAAACAATACATAGCTAATATCCAAAAATATTTGGACTTAGGTGTTCTTTCATTTAGTTTCCTCATCTAGCATGTTAAGAAGAAGGGTCTCAGCTTTAAAAATAATATTGTAAATATAAAAGCCCATAAATAAGTAGGAATAGTAATGAGAATGTACTATTGTTTCATGGCCCTTTCTACATCTTTTGATAGTTTTCATTTAGAATTCATATAGATATCACTATACTACAGGTTGTCCGCATCATCACAACCAATTACAAAGTTTGGCTGAATTTCCAGTGTCTGAAAGGATGGAGCTCATTTGTCTCATGGTTCCCTGTTAAATTTAGCATATTTACACAAGGACATAGAACTCCATCTGTTCAGTGTTACAGTCTATACTGCTTTTTATTTCTCATATTTCTCTGCATTTTGAAGTGAACATTAAATTGTGAGGCCTGATCCTGTGATATCCACTCATGTCAATGAA
The DNA here is from genome assembly GCA_013390025.1 of Pitta sordida. Taxonomy (NCBI): domain Eukaryota; kingdom Metazoa; phylum Chordata; class Aves; order Passeriformes; family Pittidae; genus Pitta; species Pitta sordida. Next base: position 4,823 of record WEKX01027899.1, read on the forward strand.
GTGATCACAATGATTTGATTGCCTAAGCCAGAATGCTTACTGAATTGTATTATTACTTTAGAATATGCCTATTGCTTCTGTTTGGGATGACCTGAAAAAATGGTTGCTAGAGAAAAAGAAGCAATTTTCCAGTTTTCTTCTTGCAAATGAGTGTCTTTTCTGTAGGTAAGCAGAAAATGTAAAATAACACCAATTTTTCTTCTAATTTACTAGTCAATCTTGTTCAGTTTGGGGAACATTCATTTAGTACATAGCATTTAAGGCAAAACAAATCTGTTTGTCATGCTCCCTTCACACTGTAACATTTTTATTGATTGCATAGTGACAATTAAATTATTGTGCTTTAAGCCACAGTAGGCACATTTATTTCCCCCTCTCCTCTGTCCTCCACTTCTGCCTCACTCTCCCTCACTCTCCCCCACCCCTATTTTTCCCTTCTCCTTTTTCAATACTCTTCTTTGATTACTGCCAGATATAGGCATTAGGCTGTTCTAAACGTCTGCATTTCCTGGACTGATTGAGTGCATGACTGTTCCCTGAAGAAAGCCATTTGAAGAGACTGCAGTATTTTTCTGAACTTCAAAACGGCCGGTAAACCTTGATCATTTCACCTGTCCAGGAGTAGAGTTAGAGGGCATAAAATGTCTTATAATTTATACAGAAGTTATCCTCACAGCCCATAAACAATACCTTAATCAACATGTGAGTGTGTGTGCAGACACATGTAACTGCTCAAGGGCGTAATCCAAAACTTGATTAAGTCAATGGGATCCTTTCAGCTGAATTCTGTGGACTTTGATGTATCAGATTTACTGACTAAATAGCTGCAGTTGAAAAGTCATCCCTAATGTCTGCAGGTACTGTATTATTTAATGGGGAGCTATGCAGTGACAATGAATTAACTACTGGAAAGTGAGTATGTGAATGTATAAAGCAAAAGGGTTTATTGCTTGAGAGATGTACTTCTGAGTGGGATTTTAAGATACAAAATGTACAGAGTAAGTTAAGTAGAAAAGAATGTAAGAGCGACCTTCAAATTCCTATTCTGAGTCTTCTACTGATTTCTGCTCTTATACAGTTTCCCTCAGCCCCCACGACCAGAGCTTGGGTGACTGTCTCTGCTCTGAGATACTCATGCCACGCAAGCTGGGATTCCTGCGCACGTTTGACGGACAGACATGGCATTTCACTTTTCAGCGCTGTCAGTCCTTTCTGGTGACTACAGGTTCACAGTTTAAGATATCTTTCCTTTCTGAGGTCTTAAAATTATGCATAGAATTGTTCTTTAAAGCCAGAGGTCTTTTCAAATTCATAATGCTGCAACTGTTTAAATCACTTTTAAATCGTGAGTCTGGATGTACATATTTCTAAATCAACTCAAACATGTTATTGCAATAAACCTTTGACCAAATCAGACAGAATATCATCATTCTACATTCCCAACTCCCAAAAGAAACACTACAAAGATAACACAATTTAAGAGGTTTTTCCACAGAATATGTATATGGAAAGGAGAAGTAACAAGTGAAATAATCTCCAAGCCATTCAAATAATAGATTAAATTCTCATAGAGGTCAAGAGAGGATGGATATAAATGTATCATCCAAATCTCTCAAAAGCTATCAGATATTCCTTGGTTTATTGCCAACTGTTTCAGATAAATATTCTGCTTCCATTTTGACTTTGAACCAAAAAGAAAATGGATATTTTGTTGTGCTTCCAGTAAGGTGTGAGGGTTAAATTCTACAACCTCAGAAGGAAATAAACTCTTGGCACAAATAAATTAACATATTCTGTGACTTGTAGATTATTCAATGAACAAAAGCACTGTAGTTTTTTTAAAAAGCAACTTGGTCCCTTTTCAACTGCATCTTTTCATTATCCTTGCATAATAAACATTGTTGAGCCTATTTTCTTCTATGAGACGATCATCAGTGTGACAAAATGTTAAAATGCACTTGTTTTAACTACACATAAAAGATTTGTCACTGAGACTGAATGGACAACAAGACCCCTGCAGTCATGATCTTAGGTTCATTTTTCCCTTATGGAAATGAAAGATAATTATATCTAAATAGAAATCTGTCCAGGGAGCTAAATTTCTGTTAAAATTTCACAGAAGCAGAAATTCATGATTACTTTGGGTTAAGTGCTTTGAGATCCAAGGTAGATCTATAAACTTTCAGATCTGTAGAAGTATATTATTATTATATCAGTCACATAATCTAGGATTAAAACCCTGCAAATAAACACCAATGCCAATTAAGGAATGGAGGAAAGAGCAAAGCACTGTGCCTGTTCTTTCAGTGAGAAATAAAGTGTGTGATTATTGTCCCACAAACTGCAGTTTAGAGGCAGTGGAGGACATTAGTTCCTGGTGGAAAAGAATGTAACATGACAGCTACTATTTTTAGTTCTGTTTAAGAATGTTAATTGAAATCTAAACTAGCAATAGGGTCCCTAGTTTTTAACAGACAAAAATAAGATGCAGCGTCAAAGTATAAAGGCTAGACCTAGGATAACAGGAAGAGAAAGTGGCAATGTATAATTATTATCCCCAAGGGGAAAAGATGAAAACATGCTTGTATTAATCTGTATTTCTGTAGTGAACACTAAGAACAGGACAGAAGATGAAAAAATATACAGTACATTATCTTTGTTATTGATATTTGCAGGCACCTATGTATTCATAAAAATAAGAACAGGCTTGTATAATCCAGAAATCCCAAGTTATTTCTGGTTCTACTAACACTGGTTTGACATGTGATCTTTACTAAACATTTAAGGAGGTTGGGGGGTAGAGGGGGAGGGATGTTTAATGGGGAAGCCTTAAAAAATAATAAAAAATGGAATACTGAGAAAGTTGGTACCTGACCATGAACTAAAATAAAACAAAATCCTTTCCAGAAGTAACATGCATGGGGGAGAGACATACACCACATGAGGAAAAACTCAAAACTGGCAGCCCACAGAGAAAGATGTAGTTGAGATCATACCACAGAGGAGAGCTGCTGAACAAATAGGTGAATCATCACTCCTGCGTTCTCTTCATTGCTTCAAAACTGAGCATCCAGCACTCTATTGCCTAGCTTTCTCCCATTGCTTAGGTCCATTATTTTAAAGGACTGCTAGAAGAACATATGATGATGGTAATTGTTGCAATATATGTATCAGCCAAATGATTACAGTGACCACAAATAGTGTCTATCAGTGCCATCTACAGTTTGAGACTAGCCAGTTTGTCTAGGACAGAGTTAATTTTCTTAACAGTAGCTGCTATGGGCCTGCATTTGGGATTTGTGCTGAAAACTGTGTTGCTAACACAGAGATGTTTCAGTTATTGCTCGACAGGGCTTACATCCAGTCAGAGTCTTTTCTGCTCCTCACACCACCCCAACTGTGAGTGGGCTGGGGGTGTCTGAGGAGTTGGGAGGGAACACAGCTGGGACAGCTGACCCCAGATAACCACAGGGATAGTCCATGCCATGTGGCACCATGCTCAGCATAAAAACTGGGGAGGAGGAGCAGAGAAGGTGAGCTGTTTGGGGACTGACTTAACATTGGTCCATTAGTAGTGAGCAATTGTTTTCATAGAATTATAGAATCATAGAATGGTTTGGGTTGGAAGGGACCTAAATTATAATCTAGTTCCAATGTCCCTGCCATAGGCAAGGACATCTTTCACTAGAGCAAGTTGCTGAGAGCTTCATCCAACTTGGCCATATTTACATTGCTTGCCTTTCTTGGGTTTTAGTTCTCTTTTTTTTTTATTTGTTATTTTCTTTTTAATGATAATTATTATTTTTTTTGTTATTATTTTAACAAAAATATTAAACTGTCTATCTCAGCCCATGGGTCTTATCACTTTTATCCTTCCAATTCACTCTCTCATCCTGTTGGAGTGGAATTAGTGAGCAGCTGTGTGGTGTGTAGTTGCCAGCTGGGGTTAAACCACAACACTTCCATATCTGGTCTCCCCTTCTTTTAGCTCTTAAAAAAACCACTAAAATGTAGTTGAGGTTAGCAGCCATTCCTCTTGTATAAATTGGTCAGTCTTTAGAAAGTCTGCAAAATGAATAGGACCAGAAAGATAGAAGAAAATACCTCTGTGGAAATGTGATGAATAGCATTTATCTAGGAAAACTGTTTCCAAGTATTCTGGATTTCCATTTTTGAGTACATAGTTTTATAAATTATCTTATATTCTGCAATTCCTTAGCTGGTATTTCATTTAGCATTTTGATTTTGTACAACCTTTGTACCATGTGTTTTTTAATCCCAAGAGCCTCCTTCCTGTCTCTGGCAATTAATATTGATGCTCACCAGAGACAGCCTTGGGACTGGAAGGTTTGTTTCCGAATGAGGGTACAGTAAACTATGAGTTGCAGACATTTAAGACTAGTGTTAACTTCCATTGATACAAGGCTGAGCTCAAGGGAACCTGAAAAAAGAGTTTTCAACCTAATCATAACCTTCCACAAAATGTACAAAATGCATCAAACTTCACTATTTTCCACTAGTGATTCAATTTAACTTAAACAGCATGATTAATTAACTCCTCTAATTCACATTAAAAGACTTCGTGGTCATTCTTCATTAAAGACAATGGCAGTTTAATGAGGGGTGGAGTGTGTGTGTATATATATATATATATATGTACTATATATATACATAAAAATATAAATATCATCTAACTCAAGTAATATGAAGTCTAGTATTTTAAATAAGAGCCAGAAACCTTATTTTATGAGTATTTATCTCAAAAACAGCTGGCCAACTTAAGATGTTTTAATGCTGAATTTTCCCAAGGACATTTTGACTTCAGCCAAGAGAAATCTGAAGTGAGTTTTAGTTTGAGGATAGATTGGGTCACCTGAGAAAAATTACTCAACAAAACCCCATATATGGATTACCAGTTTCTGAACTTCATTGACATTTTCAATTTAAGAGATTAAGATTACTCATATTATAGTGAATTATCAAATTGGGGTGTTTATAAAGCATGTACATGACTAGTTTTAATATTTTCGCTTCAAGTTTGGTGTTGCCTCTGAAAACTTCTGTATTATCTGAGTTGGTAGTGTTGCCCAGAAATTTTCTAGTGCAAAGCAATCACTGTGAACTGTAGGTATCTTGTTTTCAAAGGTAAAAAATATTTTCTTTTTTACAGACAAAATAAAGGTGAAAACAGTGAGAATTATGTTTAGTTCTATAGATTATATCAGACTATGTTATGCCAGTGGATTTGCTACATACTAACACATAGGATAGGGTATAAAATCATGAGTCAAATCTTGTCTATTTTACCTCACAATTTCCTGTTCTTGAAATATAAATCCCTTTTATTCCCTTTAACTGTGCTGCATATTCTGTTTCTGCAAGCAGACGAACAACAACTAATTTGTTGCTTTATGCTAGTCTCTTATTTCTTTTAACTCATGATGATGAATGTTACCACTAAATTCAGACATCAGGCTAGCTGACTTCATGAGTAGGTTTGTATAACAATGTATACCTACACAAATGCATCAAATATTCAAAAGTGCATAGAGATAAATAAAACAAAAATTGTAACAGTATTATGTAGTAAATGCATTATATTTTTATTGCATGTATACATTTCTGTTATTTCAGAAGTCATATTTTTAAAAAGACATTGAATTACTTAATATACTAGTAATGTTTTCTGAATCTGTGTACTTTAAAATATTTTAATAGGAATTAGGTGTAAGCAGCCATAATAATTGTAGCCACTGATATGCTAGTTTCTAGTGGTGTGCAGTGATTATAGTTTGCATTACTGCTAGCACTGGAAGGTCCTAACAAGGAGTGGCCCTTTTTATGCTATTCAGTATTAATAAAAATAATAAGAGACCGTCCTTAACCTGAGAAGTGCCCAGTCAATACATAGGCTAGAAGGAAAAAGAGGTAACAGAGGTAGGAAATGATTTGCCTAAGGGGACGGAAAACAGGAAGGGGAGAAATTCCAGGGTTAACATACTGTCTGTTCACAATGTATCATATCCCGCCCTTCAAGCAACAATTCCTCTTTTAATAATTTGAGGGGACTCTGTATACATTTTAGCATGTCTCCCAGTGCACATAACATTCATGGACGAAAGTAAACATAGAGTCATCAGCTATGCACATAATAAACCAGGTAAGGATTAAAAATTTTGATTCACTCAAAATTTCAAGGGTTTTATAGAGATACAAAACCAATGCAAAATATTTTAAAAGTACACTGAAATTACCAGAAAATTTTTGAGATCATGCCTAAGAAAAGTATGCATAATTAAAGGATGGGTAGTATCATGAATGCATGGTTCAAAGCTGGCTACCCACCTGATTGACTGTGGTCTTTGTCCAAGAATATTGTTACTTATCATGAGTAAAACAAGTATTGTAGGAGAGACCAAAACTGGGTTTTGGGTTTTTTTAAGACTTTAATCTTTGTTCTAAGTTAAGCAGATCAAAATTTGGAATAAATTTCTCCCATGGAAGCAGCACATAGTTTAGTAGATATTCTGTGTTTCTATGATATTTTGAAAATAAATTCCATCCTCTACACAAAGGATAGTCCAAATGTAGTATGATTATGAAAACATTAGGATAATCACTATTTTTGTATGAAGAAACCCCTGTTTTTAAATCAGCTCCTCTCAATGCGTCCCTCCAGACATTTATTTTCAGATATTTGGAGGTATGTCTTGATCTCCCTAACACCAACCCATTGACAATTCAACTGGCACAAGAATTTTTTTTTCCCTAAATACTTATTCTGTGGGCAAATTAAAGGCAAATAAAATGCTGGATTTCTGATATCTTACTCTTTTTGATATGATGGCTCTCTCTCCAGTTTATACAAGTTAGTTTTAAAATGAGATTGGAAAAAAATCTAACGCATAATCAGAAAGATGGTGCTTATGATGGCAGAGTGCAGGAAAATGAACAGATTCTCAAAGCAGTGGCAGAGGCAGAGTAGATCCCAGTTAAACAGGGGTGACAAGTTCAAGCATTCCCTGAAATTATGCAAAGAATATGTGCTTCAAATGAATGAGAATTTTCTTATCCATTTGCCCATTGGTTGAGCAAAAACACTATTGTTGACGTGAAAGAAAGGTCAGAACTCCCTCCTCACACTGGGGGTCATGAGAACAATTTTGTAAGTGGCAGTCACTGGTCTAAGGGCTTATTTCTCAAAAAGCTCTGTTAATATAGTTTCAGAGTATCTTACATTTATCTGGAGAATTTTATGTGCTCGGGGTGTTTTGTGGATGGTTGTAAAGAAGAAATCTATAGACTAGATGTAAAATACACTAGAAAATATTTTCAATTCAAGCGCCAATTTTAAGAGGTTTCTTTTTTTTTAGCTGACTTTTATGATCTCCTTATCAAGAATTTTAATTCTGCTAGGAAAATAGTATAACGAAGAACTACAAAGCATATATTTACAAAAATTAGCAAGATAGCAGGCAATAAGTTAGGTTAATAAATAAATATTTATGTCAGGTTTAGTTAGATGTTTTTCTCCAAACAAGCACAGAAGACAGTTGGGTTTTGGTTTTAGCATTATAAAGGGTAATGCAAGAGAGTGAAATTATTGCAATATTTTAATACTATAAAATAAGTCATTAGTTAGAATAAGAGCCCTTTAGATTATTCAGACAACTATTTATTCTTTCCTTGGGAGTAGGATGATAACCCTGTACATTTGCACTACATATTTAGAAAGGGAGAAACAATGGAGTCAAATACTGCATGAACTGACTTACACCATTAAAAAGGCTCAAAGAAATACAATATTTGAAAGGTTAAATTACCTTTAGTAACCATAGACACACAATGCTTTCATCTTTAGAACATTCTCAGTATCACAAATCTCCAAATACTCCGACTTTTGTTGGGTTTAAATGACTGTACAATGACGTAGAAACATATCTAACCTTAGTTGAATGGTCAAGAACTCAAATTTACAAATGGAAATATCATATTACACGGACAGCCACACAAAGCACTGACTCACATGGGAACAAGAAATGCATGAAATTAAAATAAAGGCATGAAGGATAAATAGTCCCACTCTCACACAGAATCACAGAATTAACTAGGTTGGAAAAGACCTTTGAGGTCATCAAGTGCAGCCTGTTACCTAACACCATCTCATCAACTAAACCATGGCACTAATTTCCACATCTGGTCTCTTTTTAACCACTTCCAGGGATGGTGACTCCACCACCTCCCTGGGCAACCTATTCCAATGGCCAGTCACTCTGTGAAGAATTTTTTCCTAACATCCAGTGTAAACGTCTCCTGGTGCAGCTTGAGACTGTGTCCTCTCATTCTTGCTCTAGTTGCCTGTGACAAGAGGCAGACCCCCACCTGGCCTAACCTCCTTCCAAGTAATGGAAGTGTAGTCTCCACTTTTTTTTCTGACCAGGGCCAGGAGTTTAAGGGCCAGGTGAGCCTCTTCCCCTCTCTGCCCCATGGCCACACCCAAAACACAGAAGTCCACTTCCTACCTTGCAGCACGCAGGTGGACCCATCCAGGTCCCAAAAGTTCATTTCATTTCCTTTCATTTTATGAAAGGAAATGAAGTCATCAGCTTTGGTTTTGTTGGCGTTTTTGGCGGGGGGGCTCAATTTTTTTTTTTAGTTTGGGTTTTTTATTGCTGTTGTCAGCATTTTTTGAGCTTTTTTTAAAAGAAATTGGTGTTTTCATGGCCATCAGTATAACTGCTGCCTAACTCATATCTTTCTTGTGTCTGTTTTTGTTTCTGTACATTCTTACTGCATTTACTGTTCAAAAGGAAAGCTGATGTAATGTAACATTACACTCTAAGTAAAACACAGTGAACATCAAAGATGCTGTAGCCATTTTCTATAACTGCCTACTTGCTATGATTTAAAAAATGACAACTATTTGATCTGAACTATTTGACAAAACAAGTATGTTGTAAAGATAGAGGTTTTTGAAATAACCACGACAACTTTCTGAACATGGATATTTTAATGATTAGGAAAATCCTTTATTTTTCCTTTGGTTTTTCCACTACATAGGTTTTGAGAGCTTTATAGTACTCAAATACCATAAATATATAGGTAACATAGGCAAATGTCTGAAAAACTGAGACTTCCTGACTTTTACTCATTCTTTATCTTTGATAAGGACAATATAAGTCCACAAAAGCTATATTTGTTCCCAGAAACTGCATAAAAATATTTAATTATCTTATTATTAAGAAAAAAAATCAAAAATACATGGAGAAAATTCCTTTTTTTTTTTTTTGTCAGGAGATCTAATTGCATATTTTCACTTCTAAATGTCTACTGTAATTGACATGATCACTGAAATTTGAAAAGCACTCAAAGATTGAGGAAACTGCCGGGTGTTTCAAGCATCAGACTTAAAGGCTTTTCATTATTCGTTGGTCACTAAGTACAAAATTCTGTCATTTTCTGCTTATTTAATTTTAGAAAGTTAGTTATTTGGCCTGATATGTGTATGTATGCACCATATTTTTCATTCCACAAGCTCATATCTTAGAAATGCTTAGAAAAAGCTGATCATTAACAAATGCCATCTGTAAAGTCCCAGAAGCAATGCGTGAAATCCCCCTCGACAACTCCCTTTTTCATCTCTTCTATGAAGACAATAAAAAAAAGATAAGATGGTACAGAATGGGTTTTATCTGGCCACAGATTTTACCAGTCTCAAGCTTGTCTGATAGGCAAGATGTTAAATTCCAAGCCAAGTCTTTTAAGGTTATAATTATTGTAGAATTATTTGGAAGACACTAGATGGTATCACAGTTGTTGGAAATAGGATATGATTTTGGGATAAAATCTGGATTTAAACAAATATTTGCAGTACACATCTGTCACCATTATGTTGCAAAGGCTCTATCTTGTAGTTTATTTTGGTGGTTGACAGAACTGACACATACTTTAGTACATATCTTTTAAAATATTAATACTGGAGAATGTTATGTGCTTTGATCTACAGATATATAACAGGGAGTGGAGGAATATTTCTTGATTCTACAGTCTATCTGGGCAGTTATAAGAAAGCAAAGAGTACAGAGCAATCTTTCTAGAGCATTTATGTGTTTCTACTCTCCCAGTGGCTTGTGATGGGTCAGTATAATTAGATATGTCAATGTGCAGTAAAGGACATTAAAACCCACAGCACTTGCCACACCGGCCCACGGGGTCCTCTGAGTAATTTGATTCCTGGGATTTTTCCAGATCAAAAGATAGAGAATTCATTCTCTAAAAGAGAATGTTAATGGGACTGCCTTCTTTTCAGCTCTTAGTAAATCCAAACTTGCAATACAAGCATGTTCTTAAAATGGATTATCAGGGGACCCAAAAAAGTGATCCACTCAGGTAAATGATAGTGATACTTTTGAAGGGCATATGAAAATCTCCTGTGGGGCTAAGAAAAGCTCAGCTTCTGAAATATGCAAGAGGGTTAAATATTTGGACTTTCTCTGGATGTTTCACTACACGCAAAGTGAGCAGTTTTCTCTTTGGACCTGTCAATACTAAAACTTTACTAGTTTCTTCAGCAGTTTTGGAGCCTAGTCCCAGTGGACAGCAGAAGGGTAAGACTGTAGAAAACTTAGTCTGATATAGCCTTAGAAAATACATTTTTATAAAGTGCTTCAAATTTGAGATTTCTTTTGTGGTGAATGAACAAAAAGCACACCTGCACTAATCTCTGTGCACACAAAGGAAAACCTGATAACTCTCCTAATGTCAGGTTAGAGTCTACTTCTTTCCAAGAAAACTTAGAGGTCTTCCTCTCTACCAGGAGCTGTCTAATTATGTAAAGGAAAAGTGATTAACTGATTATGATGAATAAATTAATCTCTGAGGACTTGTATGTATTCAGACATTTCTAATTAGTATGGTTTTCATGAAAAAATTCAAGGCAGTCCTCTGTTCCTATTAGTAATGATTAACAGAACAATAAGTAATTTTTGGCAGCTCCTTGCAAAATTATTAGAATTAACATGGGATTGAGGAGTTGTGAAAAATTTGTCGCTGATTAATGATGTGAGACTGACAAGTACTACAGGCTGCCCTGGAAAAACACCCATATCTAATGATTTCAGCAAGCAACAGTGGATCACGTGAAATACGGGGGGTTCCTGTCACTTGTGCCAGAAATGTTGATTCTCTTTACAATTTCCCTACTCCTTAATTTTTCCTAGTGAGGATCACCATTTATTGCATGCAAGAAGTGTATCATTCTGTTCCTGCATCTCAGGACATTTAGGAATGCTTTTTCAAGTTCAATTTATAAACACATTACCTACTAAATGTTTTGTGCAGTTCATTGTTTCTTTTTTTCTTTGAAATGTCCTTTACTAGATTTGCCTGAATTGCACCTTCATTGATGACTGATTTTTATATGCAGCCTTTTAAAATAAAAATCAGTGTTTAAAAACAGTAATTTGAATTTTGAATACTTGGTCATGGAGGCAGGCCTGAGCAGATTAGTTAAAGCAGCTGTGAGATGGCTGTGAAAAAACCAGACATAATTCCAGGATGCATCAAGACAGCTATTTCTGCCAAACAAGTACATGCCTCTGCACAAAGCACTCATTCATGGTGTTCTGAAAGTAGTCATAATATCAGTGGAGAAATATGAATTTAAACTAAAACAGGCATAAAGAAGGAGTAATAGCTGCCTGGGGAAAAAGAGAACCCATGAGAGGAGATTGATGGCATGTCTATCCAGGAAAATGAAGTACAATGGAGACAGTCTCTGTCTACCTCTGTTCAGGCTGAATCTTTTACACATCATGATGCAGTTCCATCTAAGGGTAATAACTTGGATCTTAAAAGGTAGTATAACACGATATTTTATCTGAACTAGGTAGCCTGCCTCCGAAAAGTCTTCATTAACCCAGACAGAGCACTGGGTGGCTACACTGGTGCCAGTTCAGTGGCAGTTCCAGTTCAGGACCAGGCAAACTGTGCCTGGTCAGGAGGTCTGTGGGACCCTGCAAGTGGCACAGTGACCTGGGAGATCTTCCCTGGGTTTGGAAAAGGAATGGGAAATCAACATGCTATAGCTCTGAATGAGGATACCAGAAAGGTGGATGATAGGAAAGGAGCCATTTCCACTAAATGATGTCAGCAACATCAGAGTAATAGGGAGGCCTATAACATTCACAGTATCACAGTATAGATAAGGCTGGAAAGGACCTTGAAGATCATCTAGTCCAACCTATGCTCCAACTAACCTATGCTCTATATCTAGATCATATCACTCAGCACCTCGTCCAAAACACAAAATTCTCTCATTTTGTGTCTGTTTTCTACTACAAGTATTAAAAGAAAAATATCTGCCTTTCAGAGGGAACACAATCTGTTTTCAAATGGAATCAAATCACATTAATGCCTGAAATGAGAGGCTGCATAGGATTTTCTGGGTATCTCTTTTAAGTCCTTCACTGACAACAGTGTATGCTCTGTTGACAAAAGTCAGCTATAGACAGAAGGTACAATATGTGCCTTACCGGACCCTCAAAATAGGCCAAAATGTACAGAGTATGCTAGTCTTTTGCTATCAGCTATAGTCCCGTGAATGTGTTTCAAGTAATATGAATGTGCTGGATATATGCTTCCAAATAGGAAAATATTTTGGTTTTTAAGGAAGGATTTTCACTTTTTGTCAGACATTTTCATGACATTAGGTGGACAATACATGGCAAGGACATATTTACAAAATTGGTTACTAATCTAAAAAAACTTATAAGTTTCAAAATTTTAAATTAAGAAGAGAGTTAAAAGCAAAACACTAATCGGGTAGCTTAATTGCCATAAAAGTGTTGGTTAACTCTAGTTTAGAGAACACCACATCAACACCTGAGTGACATCCAGAAGTAGAGGAAAATTCATCACTATGCTCAATATCTGATCTGTGTTCTCATTGTCTGTCTCTTTCTGCCTCATTTTGCCTGGATGAAAAATGAGCAAATTGTACCTATATATTTATTTTCTTTAATAAACAATGGGTAGACAGATGTGAACACCTGATGTTCTTTATACATAACTTTCTGCTCACTTCCCACCTACACATTTAAAAGCTTTTTCAGGAGCCTGAATGCAATGTTTTGGAAGATGTTGTCAAAGCAAAAAAAACATGCAGAAATGCTAGTAAGAGAAAAAGCATACCTTCTGAAAGTCACATCTTCTTTCCCCCCACTCCCAGAGTCAGCAGGACTCCAGTTAATCCCTCTGTATCCCCAATAATAGCCATTTTCACCGTAACCAATGATGATGTCACAAAGCAGGAGTTATGACTTCAAGAAAGGAATAAAATAAGAAGCCGGATTCTTTCAAGACAAAGACCAGTTTCTCATGCAAATGTCTTTAGTTTTGAAGAAGAAGAAAACATCTAATGAAACAGACCTTTTCCTAAAGAGATTCTTTTTCAAAGTCTTCTGTGACGAAACAGCTTCCTCACAAAATCTACTGTACTATTACGGCTCTTTATTAGTGGGTGGCACTGTTTGAATATTTGTTGCTGGAAATCCATAGTCCAGTCAGAAATTTGACTTGTGCAAATGATTCATGCTGAATAAGTAGTCAACACAGAGGGCCTCTCTATTTGGATGTGAAATGTTTTTGTTCAAAGCATTTCATTTTAAGAATTTATTATTTCCCAGGATAAATTATTCTTTCTGTTGAAATAGCTCATACATATTCTTACACTGAAGGCGATTGTGTGTGCTTGCGTGGGTATGTATATGTAAATGTTGGCAAAATGTGCATTCACTCACTTATAAATTTATTGAAGCAGGATGAAGTAGTGCTCTCATTTGCTGTCATTTTGCAGGCACTTAATTTGCACTCAAATGCCTCAAAAATGTCTTCTCTCGAAATCTGCAAGGCTGGGATGAATTCAGCTTCAAAACAATGCACTAAAAGAAAAACAAGGATCTGAGCTTTTAAGCGCACAATGACAAAACATCATTAGTGAGGAAATTGTAGTATATCTCCAATTTAGGTTTGCTGTAAGTACATATTTATAAATAACCTTCTCTTAAATTTTGCTATACAAAATATTGTTCCTATTTAATTAAGAAGTCTAGAAATATATTTAATGCAATCTACACAACACATTTTCACAGAGTGGATTCCTTTACCTTGCTCTGACAATTGTAAAGCACCTTTATCTTATTTAAGCAGGGCATGGTGATCCTGAACAGAATGTAGCATATCAACAACTCAAGCTGAAGCATTGGCTGCTCTCTTTTCTTCCTCACAGATTTTTTTAACAAAATGAAAACCAAAACCTATCAAATAACTTCCACTCCTTCCTAGTCCCTCCACAAATGACATCCTCTTTAAGCCATTAACCCCATTGATTTCAACAAACCTTGGATAAGACATTAAGACTGAAGAAAGATGCAAATAAACACTGAGATGATGTCTACAGTAGCACTGACAGTACAGAACAAGAGACAGCCTGCTCCCTTGTGATGTCTTCAGAAAGCTTACAGGTCAAGCAGTGTGAGAAATGGTGAAGGTCTTTAGTATTCCACTGTTGTTTTAATATTAGTATACACACAAGACTAAAAATTGGGCAGCCTTTTTCAGAAAAATAGTGAACCTGAACCCTGTCCTTTGTATCATACCATGCCTTTTCTTCCTGGCTTCAACCTCTGACTAAATTAGATAGAGATTAATCCATGGTTTTTTCAAACTAAGAATTTTACTGAAGTCTGATGCGTATAGACAAAAAGCTTCATATTTTTACTCAGACTCAATAGTATTCAGACAGCATAGATAAATGTGTCTGAGTGAGAAATGTTAAACTGGTTCACCAAAGGATCAACTTCATATCATTGATTCGGGATTTATTAGTATTCAGTTTTACAATAAGGGAAAAAATATCTTAAGAATTATAATTAAACTAGGTTCTCTTTATTTAGAGAAAGCATTTACATTATTTACAATGATTAATAATTATTGTTAAGAATGAAAAAAAAATAAATAGAGGGGTCTTGTTAATGTGATATTAAAAACTGTAATGCTCTGTTCTTTCACAGGGACTACCATTCCCAGTATAGAGACTAGCCTGCAAAAATAGTGTTCCACACTTAATACCAACAAGGTGTGTGTTTGTCAGCACCACTGAGGACAAGAGCAAGCAGAGTGCCGACATTCCACTTCTTATCAGTTATTGAAAACAGACATTTTAATGGGTATGGCACTCAGCAGACCTCAAGACTTTCTTTTCATAGCTTTGAATTACCACCCTATAATTCAGTACTATTACCCTCCACCTCTTTCATTTTATCATCCACAGGTGAATACATTTGTTGAAAACATGATTTCTAGATGCTTTGTGCAAGTTAAAACTGTCAAAAATACAAAAGAAGAGAGAAATATATGACAGTTATGCAAGTGAAAGGACATTTGTAAAAATGATTTATACTTCCACTAAATAACAAAGAAGACCTATCTAAAGGGCAAGTCCTGTAGTCCTTAGGAAAAGAAATGCATTAAAAAATTTGTCTAACTCCTAAAACACTGATTCAGCAATGTGATTAAGCATATGGTTAAATTTAAACAAAATAATAGTCTTTATCTTCCTTGGGAGAACTTGAGATTGAATGGCATATATCTTTAAATGCTGCATGAAATGAAAAAATAATATTTTTGTTATTTGTGGGGCTTTGATGCATGTTTATTTTTAGGAAAGGTTAGGTAACATGAGCTCACTGTTATCGACAATAAATAGCAGCTAACCAACAGAAGGATGATAGCAATAGTGTCAGACCTATTAAAAGCTCTGCATTCTCTAGTCAGCATCATGGGATGCAGTCTACCAAAGAACTGGTTTGCTGTTTGTTAAAATGAGAACCCGTTAGGCAGTATCTTACATAGCAGTTATCCTCAGCCCTTGAATTCAGCTCAGGCAATCAGGCACAACTGAGACACACTGGAGAGACTTAAACAAACATCTCTGTCCTATCAAATGTGGAATTTAAACAAACATTGTTGTCACATGGGACCTCTGAATATTAGTGTGGATGTTTCTAAATTAGCTATTTACAGCCACTGGAAAACATACCTCTTTGCCTTGGCTTCAGTCAAAATATCCAAAAAAAGCAACAAATGGTGAGAACAAATATGGGAGGGAATCCATAAATTAGATGAAAGATGAAAGGCCTAAGCAGTGGTTTGTTTCATTGTACTTTGGCCCTATTTTTGAGTTTATGGGCTTATCTTGTACACAGAAGTACCCATACATATTGGAGAACACATTCTCCTTTTGTTTATTAAAATACTTATTAAACTTATGTTTGCACCACCATCCAAGTACTGGAAATGGTTTCTATAGCTATGTTTTGCTAATGGTTAGAAAATAACTCTAAAAAACATAATAAATGCTCACAACAGGCAGCACATTATTGAAGTGTTTGTGACTTGATGCTCAACCAGTGCAGGTACAGTACAATGGATTATTGATGGACATGCATGTGGGAACCACAGGAGTGCCAAGAGAACTCATTGTTATCAGCACTGTATAATATAATGCTGAATGAATTAACTGTGGTGATTGCTTAAAATGTACCTTTTTGTGTAATAGCCCTAATTATCAGCAACCCTTTACAATGAGTGGATAATAGTTTTTAATTCCTTTAGTATCCATTGTAGTAACATTAATCATGATGAGCTCATTTGGCTTTAATGTGAATATAATATGTGATACCACAGGAATTCAGTTGAAATTCAGCAGTATATAAAGCCCATTTATTATGCAGGGTTATCATGAATTACCTTCATACACAATGAGTGCTGGCTGGTGTACAGCCCACGGTGTTGCTCAGTTCATCTTTCTTTGGAAATGCCTACACAATGAAGTACAAGTCAAGACCAAACTGAAACACAAAGCTTTCTGGAACTCCTTTCATCAGTGGCGAAATAGGGGCTTTGGTAGTCTCAGGCAGATGAACTGGGAGGAAATGTTAAATCAGTTCATTTGTGACTCCATAAACCAAGTCAGCCCTGTTTGTACATCTCTGCAACTTTTTCCACTTGTAATGCATCTGGACAAAACTCCTCACTGGCAGGTGAACTACGCCAGCTGTTTCTGGGAGAGCCTTTTCTAATTGCTAATGCAGTGGATACCCAGCACACATAATTTTCTAAGCCAACATATTCATAAAGAAATTGGAACATCCTACATGGAGTTCTTTGCTTATAGTTGGCTAGATACACTTGCTAAAAATTCTTTAGGTCTGTGCATTAATAGAAACTGGTAATGACTGATTAATTGCTTTATCTGTTACCCCTTCTAAGTGGTGACTGGATTGGTAAGTGCATTTTAAGTATTAAACTATATATTTCTACATAAAATAAAAATATAAAATAAAACAAAATGGAGCCAAATGTTATCGAACTTGTTTTCCCCACTGGAAATATTTTTCTGGGGCATAATTGACTTATGATTTTGTATTGTCTGGGACTGGGGAAAAAGTAGTCTTTTATTGTTGACCAGAGTTAGTTGTATTGTACACTGGGGAAGATTCAAATTTCCATCCCTAGTCTTAAGGTATTACATACCCATTTCTTGTGGGTCTTGGAGACATAAAGTTCTCAGCACAATTTATCTGTGCATAAGCATGCAAACAGGCACAAATATAGACCTTTTGTGATTATAGAAGGAGTTTGATATGATTATTTCTATGCATGGATTAAAAATAAGCTTGCATAAGCATTCAAGAAATTCAACTCAATTTTAGTCAATCCTAAGAGAACAGAAATTTAAAGCTTCATTTATGAAAGTCATAAGTTAGACTCTGCAAATTTTCTAAAGTAACAGTGCTGGCTCAGATTTTTCTGAACTGTGACAGTGCAAACCGCTGACACCTTTTTTTTCTTTTAATTGTTTATTTTTCAAGCTGTTTCTGGTGAGTGGGCATCAAACCTGCAGTGCTGTGACAATTTATTCTAGCAGGGGATGTGGTTCCTGATAGGTTTAGAAGCTCTACAAAAATCTATACAGCCATACTATTTACCCATTAATAAAAGGCTTGTGTTAGCAGTAATGAATTTCGAGGTTTCTGCAACTGCTTTTTCATCATAAGACACTTCTGCAATGTTTGCGAATACCTTGCCACAAAAACTCAAGAAGTGATTCTATTTCTAAGCCTCCTTAACTTTTCTGTTTTAACTTTAAAGGAACTTAGGACCAGGATTATCTTTGTTTTATGGCTTGTAGAAAGCTAAGAACTTTATTGACGCTACAAATAAAACTACCAAGGAGAAACTATCTGTTTAAGGACTTTGCTTTTCTCTTCACTTCTAGTTGCGAGAGTGCATGAAAGTTCATGCTCTTTCAGTGCTTTTTTAGGGAATCATGTTATGTCAAAGTATGCAGCTCTATCATAGTAGAACTTCAAAAGAAAAGTGGACCACTATATGTTTGCTTAGATCTCCCAGATATGCCAGATTGACCTGGAGGGTACAAGATACAGGGCAAGTGTCTGTTTTAGATTGCTAGTCCGACCAGGAAAAGTACGAATTTTCTTGTGAACAACACTTATATGAGTGGCTCTTTATACCAGTTCTAGCACTGTCTGAACTCTGAGACAATTTCGGGCAGAAGGATATTTGATTACAATAAACTATTAACTTATAATGTTATAGTTGCTTTTAAAATGCTGTACTGAAGTTGTCCTTTTTCATATAGATCAGGCCTTGAACTTCTCCAACAGTTAAGCATTTTTCCACTGTAAGTATTGCTAAACATGAAGATACTGTTGACAATGTTTTGTTTTCTTCCCAGAAAATATATTGAAAAATATGTGAAACTATTACTACTGTCCCCGTCCCCTCACCCCGAAACACTAATACTAGTAAAAAATTAAGTATTCTCAGAAAAAAGAAGTATAGAAGGGAAGTATAATCCATACAACCATTTTAGCTCCCGATAAAGTAACTCTTTTTCTCTTATGGAAAAAGCTAGTGCTGTATCAGATTATAAAATGAAGAATAAAATGAAAAATCTTGATGAAAATACAGTCTGTGAATAGGAAATAAGATTAGAGGTGACATATTGTTATCACCCATGAGGTCTTCTCCAGGCTGCAAGAAGGAAAAAAACAGCTATTCAGTGTTAGCTCTCATATCAGGCCTCCATTTCTTATGGAATTCAAAACTAATTGTCACCTTAGGGCTGCATAGAGCAGGATGAATTATATGTAGGTAGCTATGAGCTCTGTATTTTTGGGCAACTTACAGCTTGTATCGCTTGTTGCCCAAAAGGAAGCTCGTGGACAAACAAATTCACATTAGACATTCTTGTTTTTAAGCTCAATAAAATATATCTTTAAAAGAATTTTAAAGAAATCGGATGTCTTTGCAACCCTGTGTAAATGAACCATGGTAGCATTCAATTATTAGAATTAGAACTGCTGCTTAACTTCATCACAGTAAAAGCTAACCTTTTTCTTTTTCTATTTTTTGTCACCAACTGTAATCAGCTCAGGACTGTGGCTTTCAATTATGTTTGTCCAAAATTTGAGCTCTTGAGTCTTTTGTGAAGACTACTGCTGAGTGCAAAGTGTGAGATAAGTTGCAAATGTTTATACATGATGACAACTCAGAAGTCTGATTGATTACTAAAAAAGGATCAGTGGAAGGTGTTATTAAAGGGGTTTTTTGGATGGTAGCCCAAAGGGTCTTTTAAGAATGTTTTGTGCCATTTCTTAGTGAAGAAACCACAAAATTAACAAGATTCTTTCTGTACTTGAAGCAGAGATGGAAAAGTCCATTTAAACAATTCAGTTAATGTTTTATGCTTTTTCTTATTCATGATTTATAATGAAATGGCTGAATTTAGCTCTACCAAAATTGACAGCAGCATGAGTACCACAAAGTTTTCCACTTCCAAATAAAAAAGTTCACTGGGGTTAAAAGGGACCAAACACAGCTTTACCCTTTGATCATGCCTAGTTTCAAAAGGTTTCCTTATTCATTCTCTTTATTTGGATGACCTTTTACTGCACTTTTAAAGCAGTATAAATTGCTTTATATAGAACAAATTACAACTGGTATCTCACCAAAATTGCCATCAAATTTTAATTTGTGCTTAAATGACCAGGAACAAGGTGTAAGTCATCAACTTCCGATCCTTTTATCATTGAAATCAATAATAAAGTTGCCAAGGACATATAGAGGACAGGATCACGTTATGAATTTGTCGGTTATATGTCTCTAAAAGAGAAGCTTACAGAGCTGTAGATATATTTCCATCACAAAATTTAAGAAAATCGATTGATGGCTCTCCAAGAGACTAATATGACTTTGGCACTGTAGAAAATCTTCCTAGATTGCAGTAAAGAAGCATGGGTACCTTTGACCACCCAAGCAGCAGGTCAGGGTAATGTCATGTTTCTGGGGGTAAAAAAGCAGCACTAAGATATGGCAGGAAAGGATCTCATGAAATCACTCAAGCAAAAGTCAATCAGGATTCTAAAATAAGGAATATATGCATATCTGGTGCAGAAAAACCCAAACCAATCAAAACTGTTGAGAAAGTTAAATATGCTTTTAAAAAAATGTTGTATCTGCTTCTAATACCACCAGAATGCATAAGCATTTACTTTGCTAATATATTTTTTTCATGATTCCAGTGGTTCTATTTTTGCACTGTCAGACAAAATCTGTTTTTGCTTTTCACTTTCATCCTTAGATTGTTGGCAAGGGCCAACGATGGGGCTTTATGGTCTTTTCATTATGAGATGCAAGACTAGACTTGTAAATGCATTGCTTTTTCACTCTGGTTCATCACCGTGCCAGTCCCTAAGGTACAAACTATAATTCAATTAATTGGTTGTTAAACTGCAAACTTCTTTCTCCTCTTGGCCAGTAGTATAAACCTTTCAGAAAAGAAAATCAGTTTTACCATGCTGTTACTCGTATACAGGTCAGTTGGAACTATGCAAGCAAAGGTGCAATTTTCCATTTCACATGAGGATGATATATGTTTTCTTAAAACTGAGTGTATGTAGAAGTGAAAGGCAGAGGTTGAGAGCCAAACAGTTTTTAAGAAAAGGAGGAAAAGCAAGAAAATTTATTAACTGATATTATTCTAAAAATCATTATGCTTAATTTTTCTTTGATTCCTTCAGACTCCATTTCTTCTTTTCTTTTTAAACAAATAAATTGTGGTATAAAACAAGGTTAAAAAGCTTTCCTTTATCAATGTAAGACTGAACTCATTTGGTACTTTCTTACCCTCATGAATATTTTATTGGACAGAAAGGACCTACTCAATTCAACCCAGAAATTCTGCTTTCCAGTCAATATCATATTCAGCAAAAAAAAGTTACCCGGCTACAAAATGTTTAAATAAATCAGTTGCTGTCTTGCAGGAAACACAGCCCAAAACTGTGACGAAAATTAAATCTCCTTTGCCCCTTCTGTCTGTTATCAACCTGTTGTCTCTTGTAAGAAAAATGTTTTCGTTTTTATTCTTCCATTACTTCACATCACAGTGGAGTCTGAGGTCAGTACTGAGGCTCCTAAATGTTATTACAATATGAACCATAAGAGGTAACACAAGATGATTGTTTGTGATTTTAATGTTGGAAAAATTGTATTTTGTAATTATACGTATATGAGTTGCATGGTTACAAAGAGGGAAGTTATTCAAGAACACTCAATGCACGAAGTTTTATACGTTTTATGCCTAGGCTGAAAAAAAAAAAGGCCAATCTCTTTATCTTGGTACTTCTTTTGTATAAAACTAGAACTGAAATAGTACTTCTTTTGTTTAACAGTGGAGTTTGAAATAATATTTCAAACTATGATTTAGGCAATGGGCCCTAGGAAACAGTTGACTATTTATACATCAAAAAATGTTGTTGGGTATACAAATTTATCCTTATATGATGTGAGATCCTGGATTTGCATCTCTCTTCATTAATCGTTTGAGTCAGAACAAACCAGCTAATGTGTGTGTGTGTGTGAGGGCAAAGGGCAAGGTCTGCTGCTGCAGAGCTCATGGCTTGGCCTGCGCACAGAGCACAAGGTTTGCAGCCATGGTGGCTGAGTCCGTGGGCCCAAAAACCATGTGGGTGCCTGTCAATCAAACTTTTAATGGTAACTACTTTTCCCTCTTCTCTTTTTCTCTTGTCTTCTTTCTCTCTTCTTCATTTTTTTAATTTCTTTTTTTCCTCTTTCCCCTCTCTTGTGGATAACTTAAAACTGGTGAATATTATTTCACTAACTTGTATGAGGTTGGTGTTTGCTTTACTATAGTGCTTTTCCTTGGTTGTAGGTTGACATTTGCATATCTTTTTACAAATCTACTGTGCAAAATATACTTGCTTATCTTAAAACTGTAGTAATAAAGTTACAGTGACAACCACTATGTAAACTCCACAATTTCTTCTCTTCCTCATAACTGAATTTACTAGCTGACTTATCATACATGACTTCACATGTAGTTGGAATGGACTGCCCAGGGAGGTGGTGGAGTCACCGTCCCTGGAGGTGTTTAAGAGAAGACTCAATGAGGAGCTTAGTGACATGGTCTAGCTGGGGGGTGTAGGGCTGGATGATCCTGGGTCCCTTCCGGCTCGGAGTGGCTTGCTAGACTGTGAGGGAACTAGGTTTGTGTTACCGCTCTGGGATGTGCTTTCGGTCTCTGTATGGGTGTTAGATGGTGAGTTGGACTAGATGATCCTTGTGGGTCCCTTCCAACTCATAATATTCTGTGATTCTGTGAAATATACTTGAAAGAGTTACCAATTTATTATCACTTCCATTTGGGTGTGAAAGTATAATTTCTGTGATTTCTTTGGGGAATGCTTTCATTTTTTTTAAAAAGTGTGTTGAGGCACAATGAATGTCAAATGTTTCAAAAAGTTAAAGGCAGTGTTTAGTGAGAAACTTTCAGCTTTTCATTTTCCAAGTACAGCAGTCAAAGGGAGACTTTTCTCCCACACTCTGTCATTACCCCTTCAGCCCCTCTGACATTTTGACATATCATCATTTCCATGATCTCAAGCATGTATACATTGATTTTTCAATCATCCTCTATTAAACCAAATGAAAGAAATTTAATGATCCAATTGAATCAATCCAGGGGAAATAACTGCTAGTTTCAATGCTACCAAAAGATTCATGCTATTCTTAAAGTTTTCTTTGTTGTATTCTCAACTGAAATAAAGAAAATGTAGCTTGTTCCCTCCAAAATGAAAAATCCTGTTTGAGAGAGGGGATATTGAAGGCCTTGCAGGCAGGCAGTGAAATCATCTGTAGCTGTACTGATGGGGAGGATTTCACAGCTGAAATGTGTTACCTCTTGAAAGGGCATTTGGGATTTCCTCATGTTTTCAGCTGGCTGAGCTCCAATGCCACTTCTTTGACATAGTCTCCAAGTCAGTGAAGGAAGAAGGCAGGACCACAGGTGACCTTCCTTATGGAAGCTAATTCAGCACAGAGGACAAAATTCATGATGCATTTGAGAAGCACAGTTGTGGGTGATCTTTGCACTGTGGCATATATAGGTAAGATTACTCTTGAGCACTAACACAGGCATAGTTCACAGGTTATTCTGAGTTGGAAAGAACCCACAGGATCATCTAGTCCAACTCCCAATCAAATGCCCACCCAGGGATCAGGCTCGCAAGCGTGGAACCATGGGCACCACACTCCATCCATCCAAGATAGTTACTTTGTGATACAGGTATCTGCCAGTGATGTTTCATACATCACTTGGATATTGTTAGGAGCCTATCTCTAAATGTGAATACTGCCTATGGACATCTTTTGGAAAGAACGAATACAAGACTTGAATGATCTGTACTTTATATAGCGGTTAGCAAAGTTGTTATGTCAACCCTGCAGGAATGCAAGCCTGATATTTCTGTTCCTATATTGGAAGACTACCAGTTCTGTTCATTCTCAGTGAAAGTTTCCTATTTTGTCAGTGGAAATCTTTCTAGTTCAATCGTGTATAATGGAACTGAGAGTTTTGACATTTGTGAAAACTTGATGAGCAGATTTAAGTGTTGGCAGAGCACTTAAAAGGAATACTGAATGATGGATGGCAAGTGTATACTATTATCTCTTTAAGGGCTGAAATAAAAAGTCCTTTCTCTTCCTGTGAATTTGAGGACAAAACAACTGTACATCTAGATAGAAACAAAGCACTTGATCTTTGCTTGTGTCCAGTTAGGTAGGATGTAAGGCCATAGCTACCCTGAATTCCTTTGCCTAAGATGAGAAGCCTGTGGGTATTTTAGTATTGACATTTTTGACCTCAGACATTCAGTGAAGTTCAAACTCATCTTGATAAGCGCTGGACAAAATGATTGGCCTAACATAAGTAGAAGTCCTCAAAGGTCAGAAGCCGAAACCCCAGACACACACAGAATATATTTTGTCTTAGGCCATTTATTCTGCCTTTCACTGTCCCGGTTACCTCTGGACCTTTGCCACATCAAATGGATGAGCTCAATGCAAGTCTTTTGAGATTTCCTCCATTGCTTGATGTAAAAAGCAGATAAAGCTTGTAGACAACTGAAGTTTGACTTACCTTTCTAATTTAGTAACCTTTCCACATTATGACAGTGATGATTAAAACTGGCCTGAGGATTAGGTTTGGTTTTAGCCAATTTAGAGCCATAGAATGGTTTGGGTTGGTAGAGACACTAAAGATCGCCACTTCCCATGACAGAGACACTTCCACTAGACCAGGTTGTTCACAGTTTCGTCCAACCTGGCCTTGAAGACTTCCAGAGATGGGGCACTCACAGCTTCTCTGGGCAACCTGTTCCAGTGCCTCTCCATGCCCACAGTAAAGAATTTCTACCTAATAGCTAATCTAAACCTACTCATTTGTAGCCATTCCCCCTTGTCCTGTCACTACATGCTCTTGTAAAAAGTCCCTCTCCATCTTTCCTGCAGGCTCCCTTCAGGTACTGGAAAGTCTCCAGGCTCAACAATCCTAATTCTCTCAACTGCCTTCTTGTGCTGGGGACCCCAGAGCTGGATGCAGTACTCAAGTTGAGGTCTCACGAGGGCGAAGGAGAATCTTCCTCTGACCTAACTCTAAGGTATGATCTAGATCTAGCCCACCTGACTTTGTGTAGAGTAAGAAAATTGATTTTTAAGCCAAAGGCTGTATCTGAGTAAAATGGAGATTTTACAGATTTTTATAAATTTCCATTAACTACAGGCAGCTGGAGAGGACTACACCTTCATAGTCATATGATATCCTGCAAAAAAATGTCTAAGTATCTTGGGGTATGTTGTGCTAATGCAGCTACACGCATTCAGGGTGTGGGGTAACATCTCTACATCAGGAAGCACCAAACTCTGTCATGTCAGATTCAACACAACTCCAGCGATGAAACAAAGACGGAAGAGGAATTTCACAACTCAAAAGAGAGGATGAAATCTGGGGCCTTTTAAACTAAGGACAAGATAGTTGGGACTAAAGGATTAGGAAAAAATTATATGTATTTGAAAAAAGTTACAGGAAAGCGTTGATTTTCTCAGGCTTTCACTTTTTTCTTAGGTATTTTCCAAGCACTGTGTCAGTGTCAAACACTTGTAAAGGTGTTTGCTGTCATTCACAGATGCCTATGGAGACTGTCATGCAAATTTTTTTATTTCCATTTCAATGTTAATGTTTCAAATAAGATGATATAATTATTTGTTAGTTTACAAGAACTTTCCTTTCCTAATCTCATTTTGCATATCTTTTCCATATGTTGAGTAATTTCGGAACTTAGCTGGGTGCTATTTCCTTCATGGAAGTAAATGCAGTCTTTTATTATATCAATCAATTTATTATATCAATCATGGCTCTCAATATATTCAGAATTTCTCTGTTTCATACAAATCAGTCTAAAATAATCAGCAACCTACCGTGCAATGATTGCAATTAGAGTTCTGCAAATCTTGTCCATTTCAGTTACAGGGCTTTCATAAGAATACTTTCTTTTAAAAGTACTTTTCTTTTTAACTGGTTCACTGTTTAAGCCTGTGGGCTAATGTTAAAATAAAATTGCCCAATGACGTTTCATAATGTAATTTAAAACTGAACTAATTTCTTAGACAAATTCATCAGCACTCAGTGGAACATCTATGAAGCACAGTTGATATTCACCACTTTTTTATTTTCCTCTCAGTTTTTGCAGCAGCTTCCTATACATTCATTAGGTAATTTTCATGTCATTCTAGTGATCTAAGATTCAAGTGGAGTATTTTAACTCAGGAGTTTTAGTTTGCTTGATCACACCTGAAAGCATTTTTAAGTTTGGGAAATAAAATAAATTTATGAATTATTATTTCTTCACTGTTGCTTTATGCTTGTCCGGAATCCATAAACAATGTCCTTAGCATATAAACAATGTGTTTTATCAGTATTTGTAAAACAATTTTTGAAGATTACTGAAGGCATAAGGCTTCAAAACTTGGTCCCTTCACAATTCTCTAGCTTCAAGAAATGTCTGAATTAAACATAATGATGCCTCTGAGATGCTCCTACTATAGCTGACAGATGCCAAGGTTTGTACATGATAATGTGTTTATATCAGCGAGAAAACCAAAGCTGTATCATATAGAGATTAAGCAACTCCACAGCTGGACGAACCATGCCTGTCTGAAAGCAGAACAATAGACACCTCCAATCTGCCATGACATTAAGTTGACAGTCTTTATCTGCCATTGTTACTTAAAACATGGGAAAAGTGCTTCTTTGGAAATTCCAAAAGGTACCGGATGTGCTGTAATTCCCAGTCTCCCATTTGTTTGTAAGGCAGGCCTGAAGCAAACTATAGTTCTGAGCTACTTAGTTATACACCAGAGAATTGCATACAAACCTCCTAACCCACTGTGTTCCCTGAAGCATGTCCTTTAGACTATTATATACCTTTTGGAGAATGAATCTTTCCCACCCCTAAAATAAAGAGAACCTCTGAATAGACAATGTTTCAATCTAATGTTGTTCCGTTCTCCACTGTGTAAAGGAAAATATTTTTTTAAGTATAGATACAATGGGGTCATTCAACATGTTAAGGAATGACAGACTGTAAACATTTTCCAGTCTTAACGAAAATACATGTATCTGCTTTTCTTGGATGAAAATAAAACTGTTATTTCTCAAGGTCGGTAATTTTGGAAAAAAAAAAGTTTTCTGTCCAGTGGGAATAAAAGTTTAATACTGCACACAATATAGGTGTATTATTCTAAATCATATTCCAGAATTCGGTTCTTTGGAACCTGGCTGTATTTTAACAAAGAAGCATAGAAAAGGTTTTTAAGAATTCCTGTTTCTTAGATAGAAGAAAATAAGCTTTATTATTCAGATTTTACTTGGATATTAATGTTACTTACTGGAATTTAGATGTGTGTATGCACCTGTATACATTCACATACATACAATACCTTCAGTATTAATTTTACAGCACATTCATAAATCAAAGCGAGGTGGTTTTGGACTGTAATGAACTAAAAAATAAATAAGGAAGATTTCAAATGGAATTTGTAATTACAAAATACATTCTAAAAGTGCTTGATCACCACACAGTGAAAGAAATACATAGGGAAAAACTTTACAATGTCTTGTTATTAATTTGTTTCTTTTAAAATACCAGCTGTACTTTGTCTCTTTTATTTTGCGTAACAATAAAATATGAACACAAGCACAGTATTGGTAGTGCAATTGAGCTTGAGCACAAAAGGAGCTGGAGTCTCAAAACACAATGGAGATGCTGAAATTATGCTGTAGGATGACAGGATAATTGAACAGACCTAGTAACACTCGAAGTCGTAAGCAACTAAATTTTCTAGTGGCCTGTCTTTAAAACCACTATGCAGAGTGTTTTTAAGTGAAGTAGATGCATATTTGAAATGTTTTGAGATTGTGGTGGCAGAGATGTATTTTCAGTTTTTGTGAAGTGCCATTCTATATGGCTAAGTTTAGTACATGAGGAGTCTCTCACAATGTTAGACTAAGAGCAACAAAGAATATCCATCCATGAATTTGTCATCTAAATATATGAAAACAAGACATTTTCTCATTCTGCTGAGAAACAATACTTCCTACTCATGTGGTGTTGTTGGAGGTCCATGTGTGACACTGTTCAAAATACTGAAGGCACTGTTCAGCCAAGAATTTGGAAAACACTTCTTTTAAGGAAATGAGTTATATATTCTACTCTCAAGAAAGCATTTAAGCTTAGATTTTAAGCACATGGTTTTACTTTGTCCCATTTATTAAACATTAATCACGTAGTTACTGCTTTTCTGAATGAGGATGGTATTGCACACATGCTTAAAATTAAGCATTTGATTAAGTGTTTTGTCATAGCACTTTTCACTCTGCTCTGTATCACATCAAAAAGATGTTTTAGCAGATTCAGAAAGCTCTGGAGACAGCATAGTGCTGCAGAGTAATGTCATTTTACATTGAACACAGTTTTGTTAATTTAACCCACTGTAATTGAAAGCAATATTGGACCTCAAAGTGTGACACACAACTAGGCTCCTCTGCAACATCACCGTCTTTGTCGTCATCACCAATTTATGACGTGAATAATTGCGACAGGTTGCAAACCTATCCGAGTTACTAAACTTCTTCCAGGCTGACGACACCAGANCTCTATTGCAGGTAGCTTTTCTTATGTCACAGCAGCTCTTCCTGCTGGCAGTGCTGTCTCCAATGAGACAATTTTCATGAGGAATGAAATTGTTTTACATTTCAGCCCAAAGGTATGGAACAGGAAACTTGAAAAAAATAGTTAGTCATAGGTACTGGTAGATACCAATATATTAATTCTTACTTTTTTTTTGAATGTATTGTTTAAAATTACTTGGATTTTTGTTTTTGCTATTTGTTATCAAAAAAACCACATGAAGCTTCAGTTCTTCTTTAAAATTTATATTAAGAATGTGTCTTCCCATAGTCAGATTAGTCATGATAGGTTTGAATTCGGTCTGCTTGTTATGCTCCTTTTCCTCTCTGACAAATATTGCCTTTCTTTCCCCTGAACATTTTTTTTAACTTGCTTTAATTTTTGAGTGGTTCAATGTGTATTTAGGATGGTTTTAATATAACATTTGGAGACATTTTTTTGGGGGTGTGTGGGGGCCGGGGAGACATTTTCTGGAAAACCTATTTGATTGTCATATTATTTTTCCCTAATAGTCTACAGCAAATATGCATTGGGATCGTATTTGCTTTTCCACATATTGAAAGTTCATTTCCCAGAATGGCAGGAAAGCCATATGCCTCCTTACCTTTTCTCACTCTTTCTTTTTGTTATCCCCAGATGATCACTGTGTTTCACCCTTAACAAAATCCAATATACCCCGAAATAAACCTGCTAAAGTCTCCTTGCTTTTGTTCCAAACGTCTCTCGCCAAACCACTTCCACCAATCTAGAAAGTCCTTTTTTGCAGCTCTGTAATTCCAGGTCATGATCTCCATCACATTCCTTACTTTCGTCCTCTGATCCTGCTGCCTCTTATCTTCCACATTTTAATTTCCTAACTTTTTTTTTTAGTAAGGGGGGAAGAATATATCTTCTAATAGCTCAAATTTCTCCAAAATGCAAACAAAACTACATATTCTTATTTCTACCAATTTTCAGCCACGCAGATTAGGGTTCACTTAGCTGTAGTCACTGAAGTAAGTGAGCACTGGAATGCCATGGGCACAGATTAAGAGAAAGGCAGACCTTTAGCTGCAGAACCTCCCAACAGATCCTGAGAGGAGAATGGGTTTGGGTTTGTGTCTCCAGTAGCTTTACAGTTTTAAAAGTTTTCTTGAGCGTTTCCTTATCTCCAACTTTCACTTCAGAGTTCATTGAACTCTTGTTGCAGAGGTATCTAAGGAAAAAGGGAAAACAGCGAGTCTCTTGGGCAGCAAGTGTGACTCTTTGCTTGTGCTAATGTCAGGACATTTTCCAGGCTCAACTTGACATTGAGAGAATTTTGTTTCTCCATAGTTAGCAAAGCACCTTGCTACAGAGATAAAGAAAGGGGCAAAATCGGAGCACTGAATAACAGTTCTCTATTTAAAGCATTTTTTCCCCTGTATTTCCCCTGCCCAAGTACGTACTAAAAAAACAACAAAACCAAAACCCCCATAACCAAAAACAGGATAGTGACATCAACTGCCCTTTCTACCTTCAGTGTGAAATTATACCCATCAGAAATTTGTGTATGTCACTTAATGACCCATCAGAAATTCGTGTATGTCACTTAATGACCAGCTTTAAAGAAGCATCTGCTTATCAATTGCCTATTGATTTTTATGCAGAATTCCAGCTAGGCTGGCAGAAGCAGAAGCAGGTGAAAATGACTTTTCCAAGGTCATCCTGCATGAACTCAGCTCATACTAACACTTAGGGCTTGCTTATTCCCAGCCCTTCCCATAAGCCAACACATCATGCATGAATTCCTATGTCCTTAAATCTTTGAAATTATGTATTATCTTCTGATGATATACTCTTTAAGAAATTCAGTTATGAACTGAAATTATATTTACTGAAAAGGCAATGGTCTTGTGACTTTATTTGGTATGCAGATGGGTGTTCACATTTCCATAGGAATTTCATTGTAATTCAGGATCTCTTAAATACTAATTAAAAGGAAATCATTTTAAATTTTTATTGTAATGCTCATACAGTTCATGGTGGAGTAGTGTTGTTGTTGTGTTGAGTTTTGTTTTTTTTCCTTCGAAGTTACATTTAAGCTGATCTGTCAAACTCAAATTAAGGTCCTAAACCTCAGACTCTGAGAAGTCTATTTTAGAAACAGATAGCAGTTTTAACTGCTTCAGGGATGGAAGAAGTTAGTACATCAGCTGAAAATGTTTTGAATTAACCAAGAATCTATTGCAAAGAAAAAATCCAAAATAACCACCCCCAAAACCTTGTGCTAGTTAACATCATAGTCTTTTCAAGGAAATTGCATCATACAAAGATAAAGAAGTAAGCAAAACCTTACACAGAGAATTAATCTCCTATGACTGCCCTATCCATTGTTACTCTCTTTAAAATGATATTTTGAAATCAGGAGGTTCAGGGCAGAAGAGACAGCAGAGGGTAAAGTCTGTCTTCCTTTACAGAAGTATTGCAAAGTACTGAAACTGACTTCAGGCAAGACAGCAGGAACTAGAAAACCAGAAATTTTCCATGCCTTTTCCACAGCTTTTGACTTGCTACACAATGGGGCTTGATGCCATTATTTTAGTATCCCATTACGATTTTAATTATCTGATCTATATTTATTATAGGAGGACATAACTTGTGATAGGATGAATATTGTTCTAAGTGCCAGCTGGGTATTTAGGAAAGTAGTTCATGCCAGAAGTTTCTTATTCTAACCAGCATAGACTCCATCTGTGTGCAATCCTTGTAATAGAAGCATGCTCCTGGCAACATTCCACATCATTTTACTTTTTAGCAGTAGATGGGCTAAATTAAATGTAAAATTTGCAAGAATTTTTTAATCAATTTTTTTTTTTTTCTCATGAACAAAGCATGGAAGATAGATCAAAAGAGGGAAAAACGTAACCTTCCAAGCAACTTTTCTGCTTCATTATCCAACGAATGCTTTGGTTTGTGATCAGATCTTTCAGGGTTTCAAAGCTCCGCTCCCCGTGTCTTTTCTGTTCAGCCGTTAGGCTTCGGTTTTCCCCCTCATATCAATTTGTTCAAGTCCAGCACTCAATTTCCCTATTGATTATGCTTGCCTCTTTTTGAGAAAAGTTCTTAATATCATCTTCTGGTTTTTTCCTCTTCTCTGCTGATGATTTTACACTGATCAAATCTTTTGCCCTGCAGACAAATGGCTTACTGTGATCATTAGGACTCCATTCTTCCAAGGGTAAACATGTGCTGAGTAAGAGATTAAAACCCATCTTTACAAATACATGTTCCAATTCTGAATGCTTCTGAATGCTATTTCCTGGGTTTAATTAACTTTTAAAATCACAAGGATATATGAATTATAGTAACACTGGCTCTATACAATCACTGGAAAAAATGTCTTTCAATCATAGCTGTCCTCTGAAAGTAGCATACTGCAAATTAACAGCAGCTCTCATCTACCAAGTATTTTCTTGAGCCTTCTGCAGTCAATATCACTCTGAGGAAAAAGCAAAATTAAAAGCATGAACAAACTGAACTATTTTAAAGGTTTCTTTTTCACCTTATGAGACAAGTCTTTTCTACTGGAAGACTGTGACTAACTGTAGAACACGATATAAGAAAATATTTTTTTTCAGAATAAGAGTGGTCAAGTACTGGAATAGGTTGCCCTGAGAGGTTGTGAAATCTCTGTCCTTGGAGATATTCAAAACTCGACTGAATATGACCTTGAGCAACCTGGTCTAACTTTGAAGCTTGCTCTGACTTCAAAGCTGGCTCTACTTTGAGAGAGAGGTTGGACCAGATGATCTCTAGAGGTCCCTTACAACTTAAATTATTCTGTTTCTGTGTCAAATGCAGTATTACCTTGTGCAGTCCAAGAAGAGCTTTGTATAACATGAAAGCACAAAATACATGCTATGTCCACAGGTTCTTAATAGAAAGAACATGGCTTTAGAGTGAATCCCTTAGCAGATCCTTTATTACAGTGTTTAAATTTCTCTGTGCCTTATTTCCAACTGCAAAATGGGAATATTATGGTGCTTCTGTGAGTTTTTAAATTAAACAGCAAATGACTGCAGAGAAGTGATTTTTCCTCTGAAAAAAAAAGGAAATCATTTTAAATTTTGTTCTTGAATTTTTTTGGTATAACTATAATTTTATGCACTTAGTTTTCTTTAAATGAAGACAATTTGTATTATTTAAATCTCCAAATGGAATAAAGACATCACAGATATATTTACAAGCATGAAACCCTTTGCATTTGACTGTATTGTCTCTATGTACTGTGGAATGGTTGGAACCATTTTGAACTTTATCTAGCTGCTATAATATGTATTACCATATTTGGATCATAGTTTTTCCTGAAAATAGAGTTTCAGACTGCAAGAAAGATCTGTTTAACTGAAGATTTCCAATTACACTATAAGATTACTAACACACGTTTGTGTAATTAGAAAGAACAGTTGGCACTGCTTGATATCTGTTCCTTTACTAACCTATTTTTATTTAATTTTGTTTCAAACGCACACCTGTAGTATAATAGTTATGATTTATTTCCTTTTTGTGAAAAGAAATTTTATTTTGGAAAGACTGCCTAAATTATTTCAAGTGATCAGGAAGTATTCAATCCATGACTCTTCAAATTACTAGTGTGATTTGACATTAACTTTTTTCTGCTTCCAAATTAAAAAGCTGAGAGTATGTAGTAACACTAGGCAACATAAAATGTCTCTGCTGAACTTGGTCAATAATTGCATAGCATTTCCAGCTATAATTAAAATCCTTCACAGTCTATGTTCATATTACATTCTTTGAGGTTAATTGGGTTTAGATCACTGTAAAATCATTTTCATTTGATATATTTCAGTTGTTACAAATTGCACATTAGTTCATTGAAAATGTACAGCATGTCTCTTAATTTGAAAGTATTTAGAATTGTAAGTTGCAATATCAAACCAGCTAATTTCTAGTTTCTAATAACATTCAAAAAAAAGAAAATCGTTTCCATTTTGGTGATAATAACATTAATGAATGCTAGCATAAGACTGAAGGACAGACTCTTTCAAGCACTGGGATTCCCTCATCTAGCTAGTAGTGAAGCTGGGGGACTTGCATACACTTCTTCAAGTTAGAAGTCCTAATTTTAAAAAGAAGTAAACACTCAGCACCAGCTGTTCTTGTTGTGGAGGCAGAATCCAGTGGCAAGGAGCACGGATATGAAAAAAAAAGGGTACTTAAAGAAGAAGAATCTGCATTTTGTTTCCCCTAAAACCCAGAAGTGATATGTGAGTTCAGGCCTTTCAAGCACTGTAGATTTGGATTCCAAAGACAGTAAATTACTGGAGCCTTTTAGACACACAGCTGAGATTCATTCTGTGTGAAATATGAGTGCTATTATGATTTGGAAATCATAATATTGAAACTCCTGAAAATGTGTTCACACAAAATTTGAGTCATAGTGGGAGTGAGCCACTCTGTCTGAAGTGTCTAATTTGGAAACTAGTCTCCATATGCTCTGCTCTGAGTCATCTCATAGACTCCAGAGACAGGATCTGGATTCCCTAGACACAAGTCTGCGGAGTGGTCCATGTCTTTCCACTGGCTGTAGAAGAACCACAGTAGAAATACTATTTCAAGCTGTTTTTTCAGAAATGTCTGATCTGATTCCTCTCAACTTTCCTTAAAAATATGGAGGAATAGGTATGCGAGCGGGACACTGTGACATACAAAACTGTGTCAGATTTTTTACTATTTCTTAAAAATAAACTGTTTGAAAAACATTTTTAGCTACACAAGAGTAAGAATAAAATGGCACAAAACCACGGTGTTCATACTTTATCATATACTACTTCTCTATAATTTTGGTACAATCTGAGAAACTGTGATAGAAGAAATCACAAAATGTACTTTGAATAGACTAATCATTCTCCTTCGTCTTCTTTTTTAGTAGCTAATTATGAATATCCAATTACTGTCTAAAAATAATAACATTTGAAATGCTTAATTAATAGGGCACAACAGCAGATATGTGGAGCAGGAAGGTAATGATACGTAATGTATGCTTGAAAGACGGCACTAAAAGTCTTCTTGGTAAAGGTTATAGGCAAAGTTGCACTGTCCAGAAGGGTTCTTTGTTGACATTTGTCAGACTTCAAGAAAAAA
Organism: Pitta sordida; assembly: GCA_013390025.1. NCBI lineage: Eukaryota > Metazoa > Chordata > Aves > Passeriformes > Pittidae > Pitta > Pitta sordida. The sequence goes on from WEKX01027899.1 coordinate 39,640, forward strand.
TAATATACTATAATCCTCTCTCTTATTGCAGCACCTCACTCTTTCATGTTTTATTTGCTCAATTGCCATGCAAATTTTATAAATGAAGACCTTATATTCAAATATAAATGTAAAGCACTCTGAGAATTTATAAACAATCTTGTCATCTTTTCTTTCTGTGAGCTCACAAGACATTCTTCAGTGCAAAAAGACAACCTCAGCCCCTGGAGCCATATCAGAGCCCAAAGACGATCCTTTGTCAACAGTTCGTGCGTTCACATACAGGGTATGTTTATACATACGTGTAACTATGTGCACACATGCTTTTGTGTACGTGCTCATTTTCTTAGACTTAACTACTTCAGAGTTCAGTTCTGTGTATATTTGTAGCAAATTAGCGGTTTAAAATCCTACCAAAGGAACAATTTATTTAATAATAAATGTATAAAGTGATTTGTTTTCCTTCTCCTGATGGCATGGTCGATCTACATGGTTTACACTTCTGAAAGCAGCTGCAAAACGCAGGAAATCTCTTAATGTATATTAAGTGTAACTTGTTTTATTTAGGTGCAAAAACTGGGCTGAAAACAAAATGGTCATACACCATGCAGCGTAATCGTTTCTTTCAGGACTTCATCCCAGTGTCAATAACCAAGTTTCTAGAACCAGTCTCCTTTCAGAACATATTCTGACTGAAGCACTACAAGAAATTTCCTACTATCTTGTGCTGCTTTCTCTATAATATCTGCTTCCACACAGAATATGGGCTGAGAAAAGTGAAATATCTAGGTCTACCAGAAACTAATACGCTTTACTTTATGCTAAAAATATTTTGAAAATTATATTTAAAGCAGTTATGTTTTCAACCAATTTTTTTCTACATATTATGTGTAAAAAACCTGTGGCTTTTGACATATAATTAAAAATTTTTATCTTGAAGACTAATTAATTATATGATTTATGATTATTCAAATAAGGAACAGAAAGCCAGTGCCATATATCAAATTAAATGAGTTGCCATTGATGTGAGAATATCTCGTAGAACTACTACAGAGAGGACATTCATTTATTTAGTTTATTAGAGGCCTCTGGTTGTCACTAGATAGAAATATATCATGTAAACCATCTTTAAGTATTCCTGTGGAAATACCCATATGATTGAAAGTCATGGATTTTTCACTGGAAAATACTAACACCATAGTAATTTCAGAAAAATTTTAATTTCTTCATTAATCTATCAATATATATTTTGACACAAACATATTTTCTACTGTTAAGCTTTAAGAAGAACTAAAGATACTACTATAACAAACAAATCTGAAGCAGTTCTGTCACAGCACCTGCTTTTCACCTGAATCAGATAAGAAGGGAAGCAACTGAAAAGGGGATGAGAGGGAAGAGATAACAAAGAAAATGTTTTGTCCCTCTGTTCTGCCAGTCCTGCAGCACCTGTGGATTTTTAGAGAGGAAGTTTGAGGGGTGGTTGGGTGGGACAGAACATTGTGGTCTTGCAGATTGGCCAGGATATTGTTGGCTGCCAACTCGAGGGGGACAAAGAGTTCACCCAAGCAGCAGGGCAGCGCTAGACCCTCACAGGCCTTGTATCCCTGTGTTCCTTCCTCAGGCCCCATGGCACTCAGGCAGCCCACGTTATGGAGCAGTTACCAAGCCCCATCAGGCACTTTGACATTTGCTAGTGAATTAACTGTATCTGAAAGCACATCCTGCCTGACCAATGTTCTTTGTACTCTGAGAGTCACCCCTTGAAGATCTTCTCACCTCCTAACCAGTGCAGTTAGACCCATCAACGTATGCAGCAGAGGAGACTTTTCCATTTTCTTTTCTCTGTTTCATCAAAATGGTTCTTGTGCACTGGGACAAAAGACAACCTCAGACAGCAGATTGTTTGGCCGCTCTGTGAAGTGGTATTGTGCTATCCTGACAAGCTTTGGCAGCTGGTAATGAGGGACTACAGGGACTAAGATCCATGATGTGTACGGCTTCTTTAGAAAAATACCCTTCCTAGAGCAGGGGAACTGAATGGCGTGCTGAAGATGAGGCTGAGGGGTTTATAAATATTCAGAGCCACTGGAAGTGCACGAGTGCACAGGGGATTGTTGTGTGTACAGAGGATGTCGGCACCCTCAGGCTGCAGTTATTGCTGAGTGTGCTTCTGCATCAGCCAGCCCCTCTGATGCCCTGTGACAAGGTTGGTCTTGGGAAGGGGTGATGGATTTTTCCCTCGCCTAGTTATTACATTAATTTAATCACTCTATTTTGCATCAATATCTTATTATCTATCTTATTATCTCTTTTGTTGTGGGAGCTGGTGTGTGTGTGTGTGATATGTTTGACCGACCCATCACTACATTACTTCAGTTAGCAAACTGCTGGCTGATTAGTGCTGGTGGCATTAAAGAAAATATTTATTTTGTAAAATATGAACCTATATATTTTTAAAGGCAATAATGTGGGCAACACTACACAGGTCATATAGTGAAACCCTTCACCCTTATTTGCCCATTTTGCAGCATTTTGCCTTGTACAATATGTATAGCTTTTATGTGAAACACAAATTGTTTGAGATTATTGTTTCCATTAATTTAGCTTGTCTGCGGAAAAAGATCAAATCTTATTTTAAATGTTCAGCATCCCATCTTTCTGATGTGAGATATGAGCAAGTTTGTAAACACTAATTTTCTTCCTGTGTAATGACTGTGAAGCAGTGTGATACAGCTTAAGTTACTTCGAGTCAAGGCAGACTGTCTGAAACAGCTGGATCAGAAGAATAACAGAATATGTCTGAATGAGTATATGAGTGTGCTGAAAAAAAAGATATACAATCACAAGAACATCTGTAGGTGATGCAATGATTTCATTCCATCACTGAAATCACCCAGACTAGAAAAAAGAAATGCATATAGAAAAAGGTTAATACCAATTATAAACTCGCACCTCATTATATACTTCTCAAAGTAATACAGATACAACATGATTTAAGATTGGAAACTGTGGCTAAAGGAGTTAGTTGTCTCGACATGAAACTCAGTTTATTTAATCAATGCTGTTTCCACTAGAAAAGTGGATTAGTTTTTCTTTAAGACAGAGTTAAAAGTTTTGCAGCTAATTTATTTTAATAAGCATTCAGTCACTGACTGCTGCAGAAAAAGGCTAAACTGTAATGAAGAGCCAGGAAAGAAAGCATGACAATTATTTTTCTGGGGTGGATAATGAATAAATTAGCTACGCTGTGGGCTTGCTGTTTGTATAGAATTTATTACTTTTACTTTAAGAACCATATCATGACGAAGTCAGTTTTTCTCCTGACTGCAAACTGATTGATGGGGTAATGTCTGGTTGTGAAAGACTTCCCCTTCATCATTGTGTTGCCAACGCTGGTATCACAAAGTGAGTTTGAAATTTTCCTAAGTGCATGTTTTGCTACGTAATTACAGATGACAATTTTTTAATTATTTTTTTAAACAAGCATTTAGTCACGTAAACTACAGAACGAATAACTTAGATGAGGCCAAATATGCACATAGGTTGAAAACTACTTTCTTAGTCCTTAATTTGTTGCCACAATGTCTTCCATTTGAAGAGCTAAATACTGTATTTAGAATGACAGCAGATGTTTTGATGGGTGGATGTGTATGAGCAAAAAGGCTTTGCCAAGGAACAACTGAAGAATGGTCTTCCAAGTGTTAGAAGGATGAAAATCTTAAGGAGAAATATTATTAATTTGACATGGCATAGGGGATATGTTTGATTCAATTTCCACTAGAGTCAGTGGGAGTCTTCAATTTATATGGGGGCTGGATTTAGCCAGCTAGGTATGAGACAAATGGTGACTTTAAAATGAAGAAAAATGTAGAAGAAATGTCAGAAGGAAAAATAAAAGGGTGCTGTGTGATTTACTGCGGTGTGTATCCTCCCATCAAAATGAAGAAACATACAGAGTTAAGATAATGAAAATAAGATTAAATAAATCATTAGAAAAAGTATTGTATAAGGCTTAACTTTGGTAAGCAAACTGACCCTTTTACAAGCCATGCCGTCTTAGGGTCTCTTTTTTTTTTTGACACACACGTGAGATACAGTCTTCAGATATATTAGGATATGTTTTATTCACAGCTCCTCCTCAATCCAAGATACTAAAAATCCATAATGGAGCTTTATCGTATCGTCAGTAAGGAACTTTCTACTGCATAATCTCAGATTCACCCTGAGAAAAAACATCATATGTTTCTTGGTTTGATAGTCAAGTTAGGAATGTGTCATGCTTTACTTAAAGAAGGGAAAACATTATATTAAACAGGCATCACTTGTTTTTAATAACTTTATCAGAAGGCTGTTGAGAGAGGGTTTTGGGGGGAAACATTTACCTTGAAGTTGCGAAGCAATAATGGAAAGAGATCAGAGTAGCAGATTTGACTTTCAAAGATACATTACCAAGCTGTTTCCTATTCTGGAGTCAAAGGTTCTTAGTAGTTAAGGATCAGTAAAAAAAGGATAAGGAAAGAGGCTGAAACAGATAATCTTGCCTTTTTTTACAGTCCCTAGAGTGCTATACGGTTCTTGGTGTTTATTCATCAGCTGCAGAGGACACTGGGTACTTATCTGCTTATTTCCATAGAAAGTAATCACCTTTTACTCCTTTACGAATACAAAGCTAAAATCATTATGACTTATTCCATCAAATGCTACGCTGTCAATGGAAAAATCTCTGAGAAAGGTCAGTTGCTTGACTATTAAGCTGCAACATTTGCAAGCAGTGTTTGTAAGTTATGGTATTTTCTATATAACAGGCTAAAAGGCACAGCTAAACACTTACATAATTATTTCTGTGTGTTTGAATATCTAATTTAATGACCATTCAAATTATTCTAATGAGTATTCTATTGATAAAGTTATACACTTTACAAGTTTAGTAAGAAAAACCAAAACACAACAGCCTCTGTATTTTACAATCGTGTTAGTTTTCTCTTCTGTATGTGCAGATTGGGAGAACAGGTTGCCTAAAATTCTTTAGCTGTTTGCTTTCTCACTGTGGGATTTGTCTACTTCATTGCTGAAGACACATACACAAGAATATAGACGCTGGCTTTAACCTGAGTGTCCTATGAATCATTGTACGCTGGTGTAGACTGCAAGCAGGTGAACTGGCAAGTTCACACCTAGGCTCTTCAGCGAAATGTGTGCAGGAAAACCTGTGCTCCCCAGTCAATGGGCATTCCACTTCTTTAACCATACCAGTTCCTCAAGTTTATTAGATGTCCCTGGTATTTATAAATGCAAACATAAAAAGATCGGAGCAAATGGTTCAAAACTGAATGGGACATGTAACATTGAGCAAGGATGAGTGAACAGCAGAAACCTTCCAAGAGTTTAAGAGTGTCCTTCACATGTATAAAGTAACCTGTAACCTTTGAAAATATTTCTTCAAGTATATAATTGAAGAAATGTATTAAGAATAAGAATTTTAACTGTTTTGCAAATAAGTTGGAAACATAAAGTCTATATATGACAAAACCACTCTTTCTTGCACATTTTTGTCTTGCACTACATAGCAGTGTCATTACTACTGAGGCCTTGCAAGAGCTTAAAATGAGTAAAGAAGGCAAATGGACAGTGACAGCCATGTAATCCAGTGTCTGATTGCTTTTCCACATGTCACTGGTGAAACACACAACTCTGAGCCCCTGTGAGGGTCTGCACTACTCAGATTCATTCCATCTAATGCTGTCCATGCAGAGAAACAATGCCTTGAAGGAATCCTTTGCTGAGATTTTGCTCTCTAGAAATGTTTTGACACCACTATTGTCCATCATTAAAAATTAATCTGCAAGTCTGAGTTACAGATGTGAGTTATGAACTGCTCAAAATGAAACAAAACCCTAAAATTTGCAATGAGCTGAAAAATAAATAGGAATAATTTTGTCAACGGTTTTTCAAAAACATTTGATCCAAATACTTGGTTACTTTTGCTCACACCTTAGCAACTGCTCCCTATAAAACTATTCCTAGGAGTTAAAATATGTGTGTATGTATGTATGCAGTATTTTGTAATTTAGCATGTTGCACAAGCTGCAGCAAAGATCAATCTTAATGAGAAGAAAAAGAGAAAAAGTAGAACGGCTCTTTTATTTCTTCATTTGAGGAAGATTCTCCATTCTCTTACTATCCATCAAGAGATACAAAATGTAAAGAGCTACAGAGAAAATTGTTGTGGCTCTTCATTAGAATATCAACTGTTTAAAACGTATGTTTAAACATGGCATAAACTGGATTACTAATACAGAAGGTAGATCTTCATAAAAATTCACTTTTTTTCCTAAGTATAGAAAAAAAGGTCATATTTTACATTAATTTTTCCTTTTTATCTTTTTCATCATTTTTATTTCTTCTGCCCTGTAATATAACCACTGATCATGATACTACAAATATTAAATATAAAAACTGCTTTTGTTGCCACAAAAATATAACTTTGTGAACTGGTGATGTTTTGTACAGAAAAATGTATTTTTTCTTTGTCAGTCTCTGCAGAACAAGGACAAACCACTGCCTAGTTATAGGCTGAATTTTCAGCACACCTCCAGTTTGCACCTATCTACAATATGAGAAGAGGTCACCAGAGCAGCCAAGCAATGCATTGCCCCAAGGCACAGGGTGCCAGTGTGGTAACAGGGGGCCTGGTCTTTGCACCTCCTCTCTCACTGCTCATGTGTAACAGCGCCAGCCTCAGCCTGAGCCCAACCCACAGGTGCTGTGTTCGCAGTGGAGGCCCCTTGCAAATGCTTGCATGTCCCTGGACCCTCTTCCCATCCTGACAATGTTGCCCTGTGCTTCTCTTGCCCCCAGGAAGCCCCTAGAGAAAGCCCAGAGTCAAGAGGAGCATGCTGTGCATTTTGATCTGCAGTCAAAAAATCTCCCTTTCAGTTCATGTTTTATCCATGTGCCACCCACAGTTGCAAAAGTCTTGGAGCAGCAAGTGCTCGGAACTCAGACAGGATTGTTGCGTTCAGGAAAACTACTCTGATATCTCCTTTGATTGGGATAATGACATATGCATTTCTTTGCACGTGAACTAGTGAGCTTAGAACACTTACATGCTAAAGTTTACTTCATCAACATTAGCATTCGTAATTTTTATAAATGTAAAATAAAGCAGAAAATGTTGCTTGATCCTATTTTAATTTTAAAAAATATTCACAAACCAACCAACAACTGCTATTAAGTGGGGTTTTTTGCAGTATGACCTTTACCTCCTATCTTGGTGACTAGATTAGGGAAGGTAAATTTTAGACCTGCGTTTGTGTGTATATTGGTTTTGTTTTTCTGGTAGTGTAACATTCCTGACAGTAGTAGGGTTTGCAATTAGCTTCTGAGATGCTTCATCTATTATACGGCTTCCATTTCTATTAAAAATATATATTTTGGGTAGCATTTATAGCTTAGCAATGAAACAGTCTTGTAACAGCTTTTTGTTTCCTTTTTCTAAAATATCTTGAGAATTTTACCTTTCTAAACCACATATTTAAAATATTAATTATTTACCATCTTGCATATAACAAAAGTTACCATTTCTCCTAGGTGCTAGATTTTAAAAAACAAAGCTAAACTCAAAAAAAGGTTCAATTCTCAGGTAAACAGTGTTAATGAAACATGCAGATCTTATTTTTAGTGCTCTTCATATCTGACAGTGTGTTCACTGCTGAGTGGTTAAAATTTTACATCAATGTGTAGAGTGCCAAAAATACAGAACACTTTTGTATGTCACAAATGCTTGTCACATTACTCTAGCACAAACATTTCCATTGAGTAAAATAAATTCTCTAGCATTTTTTTGTTTGCACAGAAACAATTTCTACATCACAGATATCCTTCTAAATAAAAAACTCCAAACCACTTTGAAATACATACTTGATTTTTTGTAAGGTGAGGTTCAGAAGTTTGCACAACTGACCTGATTTCTATGTAATTTTTGAAAAGGAAATGAATGACCAGATTGTTATGCTATAGTTATATATGTATGTATGTATGTATGTATGTATCTATCTATCTATCTATCTCTCTATCTCTCTATCTCTCTATCTATCTATCTATCTGTCTATCCATCTACCTATCTATCTGTATGTCTGTAGATAAATAAGTGTGAAGCTATAAGAAAAATATATCTATAAAAACCTCAGCAATTAATAATTGGTCTGTTATTTACAGGTGATGTGATTCTGTGAATTTGAATATGCATTTTATTCTCTGTGTTCTAGGAATAATGATTGAAAGAGTTAAATTCAATATACAAACCTGAAAAACATATGAGAATAGAAATGAGATGAACAGTTGAGCAAAACTGACTTTCAGGTGTTTACCGGAGAACTGACAGGAAGGTAAAATGAGGTTTGATCTTGTTTTATGGTGTAGTGAGTACAATATTCAGGAAAACAATAATTTGCATTTAGTTAGCATCTGAGGTAAGTGTAGTCATTATTCTCATTTTCTTAGATGACCAAATGTGGAATTTAGGTCACTGTTCAGTCTTAAGGAAGAAATCTCAGGCATAGCTGGTAGCAGACTCTGTCACCTGAATTTATAGCCCAGCAGCAGGGCTGTGCCTGCCCTTGCTGCACCTCACTGCTCACCAGACAGGCAAGGCTGTTGTGCCCAGCTCTGCAGACGACAGTGAGGGAGGGTGGTTTTTTGTTTATTGACCACATATTTTGTACAGGGAGGAGCCATACAAGGCTCTGAAGCAGGTGGCATGTGAATCCTTTCTGTGTTAGAAGGGTTATAGATCTGCTCCACACTCCATGCTACATTTATTGCCTGTTATTCCTGTAGGATCAACATGATCTCAGAGAAGGACCTAGGTTAAAATTCATTTTGCTGTTCACAGCACTTTCTTACCACTAACATTATGCTGCTTTCCCCAGCAATTGACCCATTATGAGCCTCACTCCAAAATGTCCAACTGCCTTCATAAAATCCAGCAGGAGCCTGGGCACCTTGTTCAGGGCACGGAGCAGCTACAGGGAGCAGATGCCTAACTGTTATGTGCTGCCATTTTCGCAGTTGTTGCACATAAGTGTGTTGGTAGATATAGCTGCTCATGATTAATTTAGCTTTACTCCACTGCTTATTTAATAAAGATTTTATTATGAACAGGAGTCAGATTTAGAAATTAAGCTTCTTCATATGACAATGTGTGTGCATAGAAATAATTCTAGAGACAAAACTGGACAAAGAAAAAATGTAATGTCCTTATACTTTGCAAATGTACATTGTACAGCACATTTTCCTATTTCTCTTTGACCATTAAAACATTTCAATGAATTATATATAGAGTAGTGAAATCATTTTAGTATCTCCAGTGGAACTAGCCCTCTAGCAAGGAGTAGCAATGGAGCTTCTCTTGCTTCATAGCATTTCATACAAACAATCAAGAGAGAAATGCTGAGAAATGTGGAATATACAGTGTTTGATTCCATTTGTATTCAGTTCAGATTTAAAAAATGAAGATACAGAGTGGAAGTATGTTTGCAAATAAATGTTGTTCAACATGAAAATAATCTAATAGCACAGATCAAATTTCAATCATTGGTGCCAAATGAGGATACCTTTAAATCCATAAGATTCATCTAATTCATGTAGATCAAGAACAAAGGAAGTTAATTGTTGATATAAAATAAGCAGACGGTTCTAACAGCTTTTCTCTTTTACATCATTAAGCCCTGTGGGGAACACGTTTTTTTGTTGTCTGGTGTAGTGATCCTCAGGTGCAGGTAACAGCCCCATGTTTAGATGAATTCCTCCATCCCTGCAGCTGTGCTGACAGAGGCACCAGTCAGGAAGGCAGAAAAGAGCAGGATGGTGACACTGAAGCCTATTTCTCTCTTGCATTTGTTCGGGAAATCTTTCCTGTACTAAATGATACTTAAGTACTTGTTTCAGTTCTAGTGGGACACGAGAAGGAGCAGGAAACACATATGTAAGTGTTTTCTTGTACAGAGTCCAAAACTGAGTAGATCATAGGTGAAATCTTTTCCTGCTAATCTGTTCTGCTTGTATCACTACTTGCAGCTGCCTCCACAAGGCAGTGAAATGTCCTTCTAGGTCTCCAACAAAATGCTATTTCCAGGTTTCCTCTGAGACCTGAAGGAAGACTGAGTTTCATTCAAAAATGTGGCTGAGCTTCAGCCTAGGAAATTAAATTACAGTATTAAATAATGTTAATCGTTTTTCATTGTTTTAGTAGCATTCACTTGCCTAACTGGCTATAATTTGTGCACAAAGTATGACGGGGCCCAGTGTTCACTTCCATGTTATATTACATAAATAAATGGGATAGGAATTAATTATATATCTTTTAATTGAAATATTTTAGCACTGAATGGGATACTCTTAGAGATTGCATTTTGCTAACAACTCTCTCTTTTATTCCGAGAGAAATTTATTTCAATTTATAAAAACTCTTTGCGTTATTAATGGACAAACCATTCTGAAACACTTGATTTACAAGATCCCTTAACCTGCCTACATACAATTCACATAATGCACTGTTTGGCCACAAGACTCCTGTGCTATGGATCAATTAGGAAGTAGCTGATCACTACAGAAAACATTGTTCCAGTGTCACTGGCCTGGGTCTTTAAAACCTTTCATTGATTTTCAAATAAGGAGTAAATGCAAAGAATCTTAGGGAGGAGATCTTTAAAAACTAGCAGCAGACTTCTACACTGGTATGAGTGTAAATGCATTGTTAACTCCCGCTGTATTCGGAGAAAGGAATAATGAAATACTATTTTATCTTCTCATCACCCATATCCCAAATAATCTTAAAGAAACTCTTTCAGAGTATTCTTGGTGGCACCTGTCATTAAATAATCAAAACTGAAAAATGGCTATTTATCACAGCATGTATGCTTCCATTTACTGCAACATTTGTAGTATTTCTCATTTTCAAGAAGGAAATAATAGACACTGCCATATATTTACCTACTATCAATGATTTAATGTCCAGTTTTTAGTATCCTCTGGTGACTGTGCTCTGCAGTGTTTCATCACCACAGGCTTTGCTGGAGTTATACAACACAAAAGTTCAAAATGTATTGTTGTGTTAGGGCTACATTAGGTCATTGTACTATAACCATCATTTGTCTTACATTGTAAACAAGGGAGAAAATAGAAAGGATTAAACAACTATTTTCTTCAAAGATCCTGCAATGTTTTCTGCAAAAACTGGCAAAATTACCCATGCCTATAACGATCAAATGCTATACTTATTTGATCAAAATAATTGTAGGAAAACATGACATTTAAAGTTGAAATTGTTTCAAGCACCACTTTCAAAAAGTATTATATTAAAGACAAATCAATACTCGTTCTACTGTCTTCAGGCAAGATCTTCAAAACCTGAGATAATTGAGTATTTGAAGAACTACAAATCACATATTGATCTGAAGAATTTAGATACAGCACTGAAGAGAATGTGTTCCCATAACAAACTGCCATGTGTTGACACTACCGCTGTCTATTTTTATTTTTCTCAGCAATTTTAGGGCTCATCTACTACCTATAGAATTGTGCAGCCAGTGGCATTGATGTGAAAGTCAGAAAATTCACAAACTTCTTTTCCATATATTGTTGTCGATGTTCACGGAAAAAATGAAGACTGGCTAATGTGTTATTCACTGAATTAAGGCATAACAGAACAAGACATCCAGTAGAAATGTGCAGCAGCTTCCCTTGTAACTGTCTGAAGGTGACAGGAAGAAACCAAAAATAAAAAGAGAATTTCATTGCAGTGAACAGCCTTACTTTTGGCTACCTGGTGCACAGCACTTACTGTTTTTCAACATGTAAATTCAATTCTATACACACATAGCTAAAATTATGTTACTTCAACTTCAGTCATCAACCTACTGCTGCTCTTCAGCTTTGTCATAGCATATGTAAGCTTCAAATTATTCATTAGGTTTAGTGAACATATATTGAGTGGTTAAAGATGACTTAAGAGATTACTTTATATTTGAGATAAATAATGTAGACTATGTAATAGATTTTTAAAGCCTCTGTTGAAAAAAACAAACCAAACCAAAACCAGATATTATCTGTATAAAGGCAAGAAGGCAAACCAATAAAACATAAAGAGGATCCTGGGATGTGCAAGAAAACCTTGAAGAAATGTCAAGCAGAAGCAGATAAAGTGATGCAAAACCGCAAATGAAGTCTGACTGGCTGTCGCAGTTTCTGTATCCCAAAGTCCATAGTTTTCCTATGGCCCATGTTTTTCTGGACCTCCTCGAGGTGTCTACTTTCTGTTTAATTTTCTGTTACACACTTGGAAAAATCTAGATATGCATCACTAATCTGTTGTTCAGAGCAAGCCATCAATGCTCAGCTATACAAGCATCTTTTCCAAGTGCTGCATTCCATGCAGTTCAATGCCTACATGATCAGAATTCTAAAGCATCAGTAGAAGAGCTGTTACCCCTCCATTTCCACGAAGCATTTTCCAATAGGTAGATGTCCTATTTGCTGTAAATCAGGAGGTGATTTGAGGGCTAAAGTCAAAGTTATTTCTATAATAAAGTAAACTTTATTCCAAATGAGTCATAGATATCCTGAATTTTACCTACATTAGTAGCTTTTCTCTAAATCTTCCTCTATGACCCAAAAAGTCCAGAAGAAAAAAGTGCAAGTCTAGAATACAGTATGTGCAATTTTCATTGTTGATGTCATGATTTATTATGTTGCCAACATTGCTGCACAATGCTCAGTCATAATATCTCAATATCTTATAATATTTTTCTTCAAAGACAGATTCTGTGGTGTAGTATACAGCAATTCTTGATTACAAAAACAGATTTAAAGGAAGTGTTTCCAAGATTGAAAGTGGATGCAGTATTGCAGCTACAGAGCGCCCCTGGAAGTCGCAGGGGGATGGGTCTGCACGGGTCCCATGAGATATGCAATCCATGAAGATACCAAACCAATGAATGTTCAATTACCCCCCATCCGTAGCCATGCACCCTCCATTAATTAGGTCTGGAGTGCAGTCCCAGGAGTGTGGCTTGCACTGTAGCACCTCACTAAAGCAGAGACTTTTTGGTGCCTCCCGTCCGTGGAATCCGGGGTCCGGGACATTCTGCCCACGTGTGTTGTTGCACAACTCGCTGAAAATCCAACCATGACTGATTGAATACACAAATATGTGAACCACGAATATGCAGGGTTTCTCTGCATTTAGAAGAACTGAATTTTTTCAAGTGCACTGCCACAATTTTCATAATCATATATAAAATAAAAAAATAAATCTATTTAAAGAACAAAACTATTAAAAGACAAACACATGTTTTGTCCAATGTCATTAAATGTTCATTCTACTGAAAAATGACAGGTTTTATCCAATTGATATAAAATATTTCCCTTGCATGAATAACTATCTGGTACAGACTTAAAGTTATTCATATCTATAATCAGCAGTTTCAAGAAACTGTCCCTTAGTGTATTCTTTTGCCTCAAATGTATTGTCCATTCTCACCAGACTGATTTTATTGAACAAAGACTAACTAATTCAAAGATATCATATGTAGGCCATAGAGACATCATTAGACAATACAATAAAATTCTAGAAAGTTGTCTCTTGAAAATGCTTAGCTCATTAATTTTAAAGGCAAAGTCTGATACTTTTTCATAAATACCATAAACTTATACAGGAGAATGCAAATAAGTTTGTGATTTAACAACCATGACACAAGAACTCTGGAGGATCAGACAAGCTTGTTATATTGGGTTCATTTTTCTCTTGGGTGCAAAGTGCCGCATAAAACAAAGTACAGTGGAAATTCTACGAATTCATGGCAAAATAAGTAAAATTTCAAAAATTTAATTGATATTTTTAATTGCTGTAAAGAAGACCTATATTTAGTATTACAATCAGATTTGTTATCATTTTCGTATATGCTGGGGCTTGGATAAAAAAGCATGAACCTAAGTAAAAGTGTAACAAAAGTAACTTAAACAAAATTAATTACAATTCAATGATTCAGTAGTCTTCTGTTTCCTTAAATTCTTTATGCTTATATGATATCTGTCACTAACTTGCAATTTATTTTTAAAAATCTAGAGAACATAAATGAAGGTTTTTCATAGTACTTTGGAAAGATTTTGCTTAGGACACTATGGCAAGAAGGGAACCGGAAACTTTATTCTATAAAAATAGATACTCTATATTGATAGGGACAAAGTCACAGCATTCAGTCAACAGGGTAAGGAACAGGACTCACATTCTAGAGCTGTAATTTTTGAATGTCTTTTTGATGTAATACTGAGCAACAATATGAATCCACAACTGATAATACAATAGTGCACGTACATGCAGGATCCCTGAATCAAGATAATTTATTCGGAGCCTCCATGGATCACATTAAGCAAGAAAGCTGTTTGATAGTGTGGAAACAGTTGTAGCAACTGGATGTATCATACAGTTCAAAAGAAACTGCAATGCCAATATAATGGATAATTGTAGCAATGTCTAACTGTCGAGGGAAATACATTCTGACAGGAGGCAAATGATACTTGGAATTATATTATTCCATAGCAAAACAGAAATTCCTACTTCAAAAGGGATAGGAAGTAAGATTGTATGAGAAATATGTGTTTTTACTACAGCATAATTCAAAATAGTCTGAAATACCAATGGAGGAATTTATATATTATTTTGCGAATAGGACCATGCATATACCATTTCAGTCAATTTTGAAAATAGATAAGAATTTTTTAAAGAGTTGAATGTTTTTAAAGTAAATATTATGTTTTCATCAAACCTCAGAAGTATTTTTTGATTCTGTCTAAATTAATCCAGATTTTAAAAATTTCCAATTCTATTTGACTCTAACTTGATTTTCCCTCTTTTTTTTTTTTCTTCAGACATTGATATTTACACAGTTGTAGTTAATTTATTTTGTTTTCATAACCAAGCTGTTAACAGTTATAGCTCTATATGCACTAAATCTTAGGGGGAAAAAAGAGAAATCAAAAAATAATTGAAGAAGTCTTCATCACTCAGTAAAGCGCCCTGATATGCTACTCTACCTCTGGCTTATTTTGGCATTATAATTATAATAGTTATTCTATAGTTTCAGTTTTAAGGTGATCTTTTGCTCCCGTGTCATATAGTTCATACTGTGCCAGTTGTCAATATAAAAAATTGACAACTGAGAAAATTATCAGTCTGTCAGTGTGTGAGACTGTGTGGCTCTGCTTTTGCACAGCTTCTCAAATTATAATACATAACATCAGTACAATCTCACATAAAAAAATTTCCTGTCACAAACTGGACTAAACTAACTCATTACATTTTCTATTCTGCTCTTCAATGCTTCTTATCACAGATCTTTTTCATTATGTATATGAATATGCAATTATTTATCCTCAAGGAAAAAAAAAATAAAGATTGAAAGTAATGCTTTGTTTGGGCCTTTAATTCTTACTCATTTTTTCATGGCCTGTAATATTTTGCCTAATGATTCTGACTAAAGCAAAATAGAAGTTGCGAACAGAAAAAAATATACAAAATAAAAAACAATCCAAGTGTTTCTGATCTTAAAGCATCTCAGATTTTTTTCTGTTTTCAATATATATATTTGTTATTGGTAAGCAATAGCTTTTTTTTTTACTAAATCTCCGTTAGAAACCAATATAACCCTACAATCAACCTGCACAAGGTGTAATTGAACTGACAAATGTGATTTCAAATAGAATCTGGTGGCCTGGGGAACAAAATGGCTACATCTGTTCTTGGTTTAAAGTAGTCTAGTGGGGCCAGACAATGAAAGAAAGAGTCCTCACATTTAGGTTCCTTCAGGAATTACTTTCAGTTGATGAATGGTGTATCATTAATAGTGAGGAGACAAAATCTGGAAGTTTAATGATAATCACAGTAAAGAAAGGATATCACAGGTATATTTTCCTACTTCATCCTGTGTACAAACGGCAAGAAGACAGAGACTGCAAAAAAGGTATCCTTTGTCACTACTGGAACTTTTTTCTTATTAAAGTGTACATCAGCTTTACTGAGATGTACAGTTCTGCAGTTGATAAGGTGTGTATTCAGAGTAAACGAAAAGGATACAGCTTCACAATGCAAAAAAGAACAAAACAAATCTTATAAAAAAATCTAATAAAAAAGTTGGTTTGGACCATCCATATCTGAAACAAAGAAAACAAATCAAAACAAAAAAACTCTCTAAATATTTTCGCAATAAAAATCTCTAGGATTAACTGTTTATAGTGCTTTAAGGTAACTGACTGACCTTCAGCTGCTGTCATGGCACATTGACATCATTCAGCAAACAATTTGTAATTGCAATGGGAACATATTGGATCATTGTTTTTGCTATTTAAAAACTACGCCAAAATACAACATTAAAGACAAAGTAATAAATGCTATGGAATTCTATCTAAGTTCCTGATGGATCTTATGAGTTCTGAAGGTTAAACATTGGCTTTCCAGGCAGGTTTTCAATGTTCTCATGATCCTAATTCTTATTTGCTTTAATGTTTTCATTTGTGGTTTACCATAGTCTTTTCTACTAACTCTTTACAACTATTTTCCAATGAAAGGTTTCAATCTTTCAATATCTGGAAAAGTATACTAAAAATGTAGCATGACTGATAAACATAGTTACCTATACAAAATATGTATAACATCAAAATGATTCTGAGGAAAGGTACAGAAAGATAAATCTCTAAGAAGACACCAATAGATACAAAATAATGTGACTGAATTTAACAATGTTCTTCATTATCTTCTGTGTAACTGCAATTTTTAACTGTGACTGTCTATCAAGAAATTACAGCAAGGATCTCCAGTGTAAAATCACTTTTTTTAAAGATGCTATGGGCTAGGTGCATAATTTCTTATAGCTTCTATGTATTTACTGAAGTCAAGTTACTCTTATTCCAAATTAAATTAAAAAAAAATATTAGGGTCTGTTAGACTTTCTGTTTTTTTATGGGATGTCTGGGAAAGAAACTTATTTAGCAGAAATGGAAAGAGTAATTTAGAAAAAGATCTTTTAAAAAATGTATTCTGGAATGAGTATAAAAATGCTCGTATCCTGAATCTTGTCTTAAGGCACGCTGGCTACAACAATATTTAAGTTAATACAGAGATGGTTTTGCTTCCTGTCTCAATCTTTTAAGGGATCCTGTAAAACATTTCCATACATTCTTATACATATTTTTGTTCTAATGTTCTGTAGTTGATTTTTTCAGACATCTATCATGTTTAGATTTTGATTTTCTTCTCTGACTCAATGCATAGTTGTACTTCTCAAAGGTATTATACTCTATTTGAAACCACATATTTGAGTTCAATTAGAAATCCATGTGAACCAGAACAGCCAGAATAAAGGCCTAATTTTCCTTTCCCATCTTGTGACTGGCCCTTACTGATGCCTCATGTACATTAGTTTTGCACGTTTCTTTTGCTTTGAAAAGAAATATTGTTGGACCTAGAAAAAAAATTAAAAGGCAGTATTATGAAAAAATTAGCATAACTATAGAAAAAACAAATATTTCAAGTAGTGTTTTTGCAATGGAACTTGTAAAAAATGTCATGTCTTTTGAGGAAAACAGTGTAAAAATGAAAATATTTTTTCATTATCATAGTTTATAATCATAAAAAATTAATTGGAAGAATGTACTTAATATAATTCCTAGTGTGAACTATATTCTTTATTCCTCTCGAAAGGGATAAAGGCACGTGTTTTTTATACATTTATAGCTTTTTTCTCACAGCTATCTTTGTGCGTCCAGCCTAACACTTTCACTCTGCACAAGAAAGTGCTAGTCAGCATACTCTGTATTGTAAATAACTGAAAATGAGAAGTGAATCAAATGGGATTATTTTTCACTAACTTCTATAAGCATTCAATTGGTCGTGAATACTAGAAATCAGAGAGACCAAATGTATGTTTTCTGGTTCAGTGACTTTCCTTTACAGAATTACTTTCTTATCAAAAGGGGAAATGGCCAAGTTGACTCAGAAAATATAGTGGGAAATAAAGTTGAAAAGAAGTAATTCTTTTGTCAGCTGGACTTCAGAACAGCAGAAAAGATAGTCATTTTCATCTTATTGTTTTGTGCTAATCTTTATAAGACCTTGACCATTCTTCCTACAGAACAAGGACCAACTCAGAGACAAGAGTGATTTATTCACTGTCAGATGTTCAATAACTTATCAGTGTTGGCTTAGGGATAGACTGAGACTTCCATCCCAGTCATAAACAACAAGGACTTGGACAGCACCATTTTAGAAGCAGTCCCAAGAAGAGTTCTGGATATGAACAGTGTGAATCTACTTCTGAATTCTAGTAAACACCGATATCTAGCTAGGATATACTGCTAATAAATTACCTTCTTTCACTTTTTCCTCCTCCATGTTGGGTGATATGGTCAGCAAGCAGTAAGACTGTAACCATACATCTGTTCACTCTCTTATCTTCCTTCCTCTCCCAAGCAGTATCTAATGACTGTTCTTCAAGAAGTTGTCAGAGGAGTAAAAAAGAAATTCTTCCATCTTATGATACCCTTTAAAAGAAAGCATAATTAAATTCACAACCCAGCATCTGTGAGGCCTCCTTCAATTCCAATATTGGCAAGGAGGTGAAATAATATCTTTGTTCCCCATGTTTTAACCTTCTGTTCCTTCCAGTGCCAAAACGCAAAGCTTAAAATGGTGTGCAGTGGCATGCAGCTGTGAAAACAGAATGATTTTTGAACATTATTACATTGAAAACCAAATTTGCTGTCTACTCTCAAAGGTGAATATTCAGTGCATTTTTTCCCTTACCCACTTAACCTCTGAAATGTAATACATTTGCAGAAAAANATGATGACTAAACACTTTTACTAATTGCATAACTATGTATCATTTAAATAATCATATAAATACAGTTGATTAAGAATGACTGATCTTTAAGAAAGCAATCAAAGTAAGAATGAAAACAACATCAGAAGAACAGTGGCAAGATGTTGCATTGCCACGAGGAGTTTCCAAATGTGCTTACATGCATGGATTTAAGCACTACAAATCTAAATGTAATAATAAGCACATAAATAATTCCTGCTGATTGCAGCAGAAGTGCCCATTTAGGGAAGGGAAATGGATTTTACCTTATATCAGCTATNAAAGAAATTCTTCCATCTTATGATACCCTTTAAAAGAAAGCATAATTAAATTCACAACCCAGCATCTGTGAGGCCTCCTTCAATTCCAATATTGGCAAGGAGGTGAAATAATATCTTTGTTCCCCATGTTTTAACCTTCTGTTCCTTCCAGTGCCAAAACGCAAAGCTTAAAATGGTGTGCAGTGGCATGCAGCTGTGAAAACAGAATGATTTTTGAACATTATTACATTGAAAACCAAATTTGCTGTCTACTCTCAAAGGTGAATATTCAGTGCATTTTTTCCCTTACCCACTTAACCTCTGAAATGTAATACATTTGCAGAAAAAAATTCCAATCATTTAGCATCTACTGCCTGTATTCCTTTGTGAGCTTTCCAACATCCCCAGCGATCAATGCTAAGAATTTTATCAGATTCAAGACTGTAATAAACAGTGGAAATAGAGTGGGTTCATCTTATCTTATCCTAGTCTCATTTACACTGAGTAGGATAAGTTAAGGTGTGTCTAATGTAATTAAACTATCTTCATCAAAATATTTAGACTTTAATTTTTGAGTCATTTTAGGGGTATTCTATGGAGTTCTGAAACAAAACCAATTTGGCAAGAGTTTTGCATCATGATTTTGTTTCGTGGCGTCTAGGTGGGAAATATTCATTTGAGCATTTTGGTACAACCTGATTCTGTAATTTTGTTTACTATATTTATAGATATATTTTCATCTAAACACCCTGAAGAATTATGCTCATTTTTGTCATTTTTTTCATGGTTTAGTAGAACCAGAAAAAATGGGATCTACATTCCTAAGATGTTTAAATATCCATAAAATAAACAAGTTAAATTTTCAAATTGTAATTCAACATTCAAAACAGATGATGACTAAACACTTTTACTAATTGCATAACTATGTATCATTTAAATAATCATATAAATACAGTTGATTAAGAATGACTGATCTTTAAGAAAGCAATCAAAGTAAGAATGAAAACAACATCAGAAGAACAGTGGCAAGATGTTGCATTGCCACGAGGAGTTTCCAAATGTGCTTACATGCATGGATTTAAGCACTACAAATCTAAATGTAATAATAAGCACATAAATAATTCCTGCTGATTGCAGCAGAAGTGCCCATTTAGGGAAGGGAAATGGATTTTACCTTATATCAGCTATTCAGATCAGTGGTGACATGCTTTCCTTATACCAGATCCACAAATAAACCAACTTTACACTGAGCTCAGCCTCCAGGAATTTCCTCCAAACCACACAATGTAAAGCTTTATATCTCCTTTGTGTCCAAGCAAGTCCCCTGATGTCTTACAGAGGTAAAAACATAAATGTCCCCAAACAAAAGAATTTATTTTCAATGAAAAGTAAAGTCAGCATATGGAAGACAGGTATGCATAGCCAGGACTCTTCAGTGCTTCCCTCTGTCTACCGTAGCCTTTTACTAATATACTTAGAGGGTGAAAAAGGTAGAAATATAAGAAGGCCTAAATCCACAAAAAATAATATTTCAAGAAGGCATTTCAAGTCCCACAACTTTGCAGCCTTTTCAAAGTGATTTTTTAGGAATTTTCTTACTGTAATATTATAACAAACATCATAGATGTCCTACCAGAGACATGCATGCATACTGTCATTAAATAATGCCCTTTTAAAATATTTTGTTGTTTGCACCACACATGAAAGGGTGATAAATATATAAGTGGATTAATAGAACACTAAACAGAAACTGCATTCATTGCTAACTTTTGTTTGTGAACATAGTTTCAAAACTAATGATAAAAGAATAGGGGATAGAAGGGAATGAATAATTTCCAACTTCCAAAATTTGCTTAATTTCTTGGTTGCAATCTGGGGACCATTTATTACTCATATTTTTACATAAGAATTATAGGGAGCTAGGGCATTTTCTCAAACTTGGGTCAAATTCTGGTACCATTAAAAAAAAGTCAATACATTATCTGTCATTGCCTTAAAAAGTCCGGGCTTAGCCCAAGTGTTTTAGTATTAAACCACCTTCAGACATTGATTTTTTTAAACCCAACTTTGTAAAAATAGCAATGTGTCATAAAAGCTGACTAATTGCAGATGACTTTGCTTTTCCTATAGATCTATGAGTGACTTTTCAAAGCAGATGTATGACATAAGCGCTTAGGAAGTTATTTAAGAAATTATGCCAGTGTTCAGAGGGCAAAACCATGCTGCTAAAATTGGGAATCCTGTCTACATGTCAATGCTTTTCAAAGTGTCTTTCAGGTTTTCCTGTACACTGCTTGCCTAAGGTAACTCATGCCTAAGGTAACTGTGACGGAACTTCCTCTCGGCTGCTTTTTCAGTAGCTGAACTTCGGGAGTGTGATTTTTCCCAGAAGTGACCTGGGAGGCACTGAGTTCCTGCAGGGGTGGCACATTGTCTTTTCCCAGGGCCCCAGAATGTTACTACCGTCAGTTGTGGCCCTTTATATTTGGAGATACATGCCTGCTGAGTGCCTGGACACAGATACGGTTAACAAAGCAAACAGTATACCATATAGGGTTCCATAGGTCTCCTATGGGAAGAAATGATTTTTAAAGTGAAACTATTTATGTCTTTTGAAAACTTGGATTGCACAATTTTAGAAGCCTTCTTTATTAATAAAGTATCATTTCAAAAGGAAATGGAACTATTACATTACAGAGCAGAATTAAAAAATAATACTGGCAATGATTACATAGTACATGAGTAAATACAGGAGTAATACAAATACCTTCTTTTTTATGAAATATACTCAGATAGCCCGGAGTGGCCTGCTACACTGTGAGGGAACTAGGTTTGTGTTTACCGCTCTGGGATGTGCTTTCGGATCTGTACGGGTGTTAGATGGTGAGTTGGACTAGATGATCCTTGTGGGTCCCTTCCAACTCATAATATTCTGTGAATCTGTGTGAATAAATTACTGATTTTGTTCTCAGAAACAAATATCTTCTAAATAATTTCTTTGTCTAAATTCTTCATAATTATATTTAATGACTCTATTCTTTTATCACAGTGCAAGATTTAAATAATAAAAGAATCCTAATATACTGTAATTATTGTAATCTATCTGTAGATATTAAAAACATTTTTTGAGAAGAAAACATGTTTTAGTTACCGGTAATACAGTGTTACTGCTGAGCTGCATTCATATTCTTCCTCCCTAATTAGGATTATGGTGTTCAAGAGTTTCTGCTTAGCTTCAGCAGCTAAAGATTTAGGATGAGGACGACATGCACAGAAAGTGCAGCACAAGATGCAGTGTTGCTGCAATCCCTCTGCCTGATCTTAGGCTCTGTTTAGCTAACTTTGAGATTTTGAGGGACAGAACTAAAGAACAAAAGATTTAAAGCACTCCAGAAAGCAAATCCTTANCAAACTATACATACTTGTTTTACAATTTATCACAGCTGGTATTCCTGACCTCTTCAGGTGTTAGAAATCAAGGGCAATCGTCTTCATACCTTAGCCTATTAGCCCACAGAGGTATTTTGATGTTTCCTTTGAAATGGTATCTTATTAAAAATAATAAGAAGAACCAGTGTGTCCCATTTTTTCCCTCGACATTTTAAAGGCTGAATGTTGAGTTTTTTCCATCTCAGGTAGTTTGCTTTTCTATCCAAACTAATTCTGTCCCTTAAACGCCTGTGTTTTAAAATAAAATAAATTACATAAATACAAATTGTGTGGTACTGCCTCTGCTGTTTTTCACTTTACATCAATCTTAAGCTGAAGAGCCTCCAAGTGATAATTTGGACTGTGTCATGGGAAATACAACTACTTCTACTTTACTTAAATATGTCTATGGGAAAATCAACTGCCAGAGTAGCAAAAGGGGCTGCTAGTAATGAGTGGTGTTGGTTTGTTTGCCTTGTGACCTATACTAGAGCCTATTCTTGAACAAGAATCTGAATTAACAGCCCAGTAAGATTTTTCATGTTCAGAGCATGATAGCATCATTATTGGTGTACAGTTATTTGTAACTAAATATATCTATAAAAATGTTGTATCTTATGCAAAAATGATAAAAATTCCAAGTCTTTGCTATGCTTCCCTCTTGAAGGACAGAAATCAAAACATATACATTGCACTTAGTAATCAGAGAAAACAATTTAGCCTACCTTTTCATTCATTATCGTGAGTTTATAAGAGCATAGTTTTTGCTTTTTTTTCCTCTTGACACTTGGTATAGATAGTACCTGCTTGGTCAGGCAGAGCGTTTCTTAAATATCTGATTCATCTCAGGTGACTGCGGATTGCAGCATCCTTCTGCTGCAGTTCTCTTTTCAGTCATTTCAAAGAACCCCAAAGATCTGAGTTTGTGTTGAAATGTATTCACAACAAATATGATTATTCTTGTATTTTCTACCCATCTGTAGGTGATGATAATTACCTTCTGCTCTTTTCCCACTTTCCTGAGGACCATATATTGAATATGGAAGGCAGATAGCAGGCTCATGAACTGCAACAATCTAATCATAGACAACAGCAAAAAA
>WEKX01027899.1:71347-112531 GCA_013390025.1 Pitta sordida
TTGAGATCATTTTGAGTAGAAAATTCATGTGGGAATGGTAGATAGTTTAAAGTTCTTTAATTTGACCAGAAACTGTATAAAAATGGCAGATAAAAATGTTAGTAATTACTTTCATAATAAATGAGATTTATTTTTCATTTTCCAATGTTTAGCGTGCTATGAAAGTAAATATTTACAACATAAATTCATGCATATTAAAAATGCAAAACATCAAAAACAATTTCATACGTAAGGGTTCTTGCCTATTGGCTGGCATCATAATGACCTCTCCTTTTAAAGCAGTAAAACAGCTTTTTCTGTACCTAAAGTAATTTAAAGTCAGCTCACTGTAAAGTGTATGAAGAGCAACTCTGGCAGCCTTCATATGCAGCTGCTTGGCTCAAATGCAGACTTCATTACTGAATAAGAAAAACAACTTTTGTAACTGGAAATTCGAAGAACACTCAAATTTAAATGTTGAAATTGTGCCATATTTGGTACAGTGTAGTTAAATTAAAAATAAACATAGTTAGGCATTTGAGTTTAAAAATGGCAGGTTAAAAAAATATTTAGATACTCAAAAAACTCAAAAATTTCAATATTAACATAGCAGGAGTTAGAGATCATGAAATTTGTGGAATATAGAATAATACTTATCTGAATGAAAAGTACTGCTTGGGTACAGACCATTCATACTTAAACACACAGATTCATCCTCTTAATGTCAGCCAATATCCTCAGTTCTTTGACTTCTGATGCATTTTGGTGTATATATTTTATAAATTTTTGTTGTTTTGAAAGTGGTCACATTTTTTTGTTGTTTTTTTCCAAAATTTATGATTTTAACAAATCATATGCAACAGGTACTTTTTGTGCTTCTTGATACACTACTGGTTATTCTTAGATACTGCTCTGAAAAGTATTATGTACAGACCAAAATAGAAAAGCAAAGAATTGAAGTAATCACTGAGGTGCAAAGAAAATAATTCAGTGGGGCAGGAATTCATTGTAAGGATTAAGATCATAAATTAAGGATTTAGATCATAAATTAAGGAAATCAAGAGTTTGTGGGTACACAGATAGCTTAGATAGAAATGCAGAGACAACAATATCAGTTGATGAAGTATGTCAGTGCCTAGAATTTAAAAAACCTCTATATATGAATAATATATTTTTATAATATTCTATACATTTTTAGAGTTCACACACCCTCTATTCTGTTAAGAAACATATGAGTAAAATAAGGTCAGTTTCCAGATTATTGAACACTTTTTTTTTTTAATTTCTTTTCAATGTGCCTTTATGAAGCCTGTAATAATTAAGGTATTGAATCTTAATGATGTATTTCAAGACTATTAATTTCCTTTTAAAGTAGTTAACTGCTAAGGAAACTTGAAATTCATACACAAAATATCAAATCCTATATATTACAAATTGCTTAGATTCTATCTTAAGTAACCTACTGCTCTAGGGATGTTACTTCTAAATTTTATACTGATGTCATGACACATTAGTTTTGGAGGAAAGCAAGCAATAAATATTTTCTTTCTACAAGTTCCTACAGGGTTTGGAAGTTTTGCTTGTTTGTTTGTTTTGCTTTGGGTCGCTTTTAGTTATGGTGGTGTTTTTTCTTTCTAATGGGAACATATGCATTTTCCTTTTAATTGAGAAAATTTTTGAAGATATATACTCTAGTTAAAGTAGGTTTTATGTTATATGCACATAATCCTATTTTTAGTTCAGATTCTCAGTAAACTAGGCTAAAGGGCTTCCAGGCAAGAATTCATAATCTTAGGAGTTAATAGCAAAGACCTTTATTATGAGCACCAGTTGTTACTTATAAATTTCATACTCTATCATTTTTTGAAGGAAATGGTTGATTACCTTCCATTGGTATTAAAGTCAAAAGCTGGAATGATGTCTCAAAAAAATTATTTTATGTCTGTGTATGTGTATATATTCGGATCATGCTAGAAATGGTATTTTCCCTGATGTAGTTTTTCTAATCTCAGATTGCCGGGCAAGATATTCTCTGGTGTGATTTTCTTTGACCTGAAATTGCGTGGAAAATTAAAGAACTCAGAAATAGATCCAATACCCCTCAGCCCATGTCCCTAACAAAGGTAGCACCTTGAAAACTGCAGAGCTGTGGGTAACCCTTTGCCAAGAGCAGAAATACAGCTGGATTACAGACAGTGAAAAGTTCCTTGTGGTACAGAGAAAAACAGGGTCATGGGGTGTTGTCCTGGGAGTAGGAAGCCCTTTGCAGCAGCCCTGGGGTGCAGTTGGGACTGTCCAGACTGGCTGGAGCAAAGCTGGCCAACATGTCTCCAGTAAGACTCCCCAGCTCCAGCAAGGGCATACAAATGTGGAGCAAGAAACCAAACCAAGCCTTTGAGCTGTTCAGCAGTGAGAAATCAGCAGTTTTTGACAGCTAGCATGTGTCTTATCCTACTAAAACATTTTGTTCTTTAAACCCTCAAACCTAGTTTCTATTATTGTTTCAAAATAGCTCTTATGGCCTGTCTGTGGTAGTTCTAGTGCTGGTAGTGACATGTAATTTGTGACAAATGGTGCAAGGAAGAGTTCAGAAGACCAGAAAGATTGTCCTGTCACAATAACAAAAGGAAAATTTTGTGTCTTGAATCAGGAATATCCTCTGTGAGAGAAAACATATTTTGTGGTACACACAGCACTACACTGTTATGTAATTGGCATCATTTACTCTATATTTATGGCATTATGAGTTTACTATATTTGGGTTTGCTCAAATAATTTTACATATCTTGAAGAAATTGTATTTTATATGGAGATTTAATCTAACCACAGCTGCAGCAATATAAATTACACTTAAGACTATGCTGATTGATTATAATCAGTTGTAATCATGTCTTATAATTACATTGCATTCTGGAAGCAAAGGACTTTTAAGCCTACTCAGCACCCTGCTACATAAAGAAGATTAGCTGTTACTTCTGACAATCTCAGTCAACGCTGAAATATGCATATAAACACCACGGTTTATAGATTTATTGTTCAAGAAGCAAATTAATTTCTTTTTGTGTCAATAACAAGCAAAATACAAATAAAATATCTGAAATTTATTGAAAGCCACATTTGTATAAAATATCCTCATTAAAATATTTATAGTCTATTTAGTTTCAGTATACTAATAAATATAAGGAAAAATCCATTTTGTTGATATCCATTAGATAATTATTTATTGGTATCCCAATGTTCAATCATCAACAAAGTACTGCAAGGTATAACATGTAAAAGTGGCATCCAAGTACTGGGTATAAATCAGCAATGCAACAGTAAATTCAGAAGACTTTAGAGGTGTATGTAATATTCCAGTTTCACGCTGACATTTTAATATATCTCCTTCTCAAAGAAGTCAGCTATCTTATTTCACCCAAGTACAAGGCAGTTCGGCACTTGGCAGGCGCAGAGAGCAGACAGGAGCCACCTGGTTGCCTGAGAACCCATTGTTAGTTCCTCTAGGTCTGCCTGGAAAAACAAAAGTCTTTTGTGTTTGCTTAATAAGCTCAGAATCGAAAATGGACCTAATGGTTCTGGTTGCCTGTAGGTTTCCTGCTCCAATCTCGTAATTTGTGTCATTCCGTAATACTAGTCCTTCTCCCCAGTGTCCACTTTGACAGATAGAGGTCATAGATTTATCCTATCTATGACTTATGTCCTATAGCCTATCTATTCCTGCCTTCTCAGAAATCCCAGAAATCCTGGGAGCTATTCCATTTTGTGACAATGGCCAGGCCAGGAGCAAAAGCATAAACACATGGGTAGTATTTCACTTGTTTTCCAGAATAGTTTCATTAGGCACTATTTCATTTCCACTTTGCCTCCAGTCATCTGACCTTTTCATAAATTGTGCTGGAGGTATCCAAGTCCATAGGATTACAGTCAGTAACCTAATTTCTGCTCCTATTGCCCCTTAGAGTAGTCTCAGTTCTAAGAAGGTAAAATGTGAGGGCATATGATAAGAATATAGAGTATCTTATAATTTCAATTTTTTTCTTTCAGAAAATATGAATGCTCACAGTTAAATTGAGTTAAATGCTCTATTGCAAAGTCCCAAACAAACTATCAGCACTAGCATATAAGTGATGTTTCTGTACATATATGTAAAGCTATTTTAATATCTGCATGATTCCATATGACTTTTGGGCATGTTACACAGTACATGAAATGATAACTTCCCACTAGATGTGAGGTGCAGGAATACTCCAAAGGATGCCTAAGAGTTGGTTTACATAAAATGTCAAGGCTGTTCCAAAGGTTTGTAACAAGTATAATATGTCTTATTAAAGCTTCTAAAAGATTACCGTAAGAATTTACAAAATCTGATCAGGTAAAAAAAAAATAAATCTGTAAATAAAGATACCCTTTTGGAACTGTCTTCATCAGACACACATTCAGTCCAACAGAGTCAATGATAATGTAGTGTCCCTGAACACACTTTTAGAGTCATCAGCAAAAAGTATGCATACTTGGAGAATAAAAATTAAAATGTTAACTAGACTGCAAGTCATACATAAATGAGGATACACATGAGCTTTTAGTGTTAGATATTGTAGTTTTCTAGCCACATAATTTTTCTAGGTACATTATACTTTTTAACTGTCCGCACCCAGGAGCTGGAAAAGTCTAGCTGCACTGAAATGTAGTCAGTTTATATTTCTTGAATAAAAAATTAAGCTTGTTTCATTTATGAATCTAGTAAGAGCTCCTTTCTACCATCAGCCTAAAATAGATTGACATCTGTACAGACCAGCTAGGTGAAAACAGGTGTGACAGCACAGTACTGCTTGGGTTAACCTGTTTGTCTGGGGCTTTTGTCCCGTGGGGAAATACTGTTACAGAATGCTCAGGAATATTAAGGTAATTTTATCATATTTGGAGGGAGGAGTGGAACAAACGTTCTCATGAACCGGTGATGAAGCAGTTGTTAAATGTTCTATTTTTTCATTTCATGTTTAATCAAAAATCATTGTTATTCAAATTACTTATGCATATTAGCTCTTTGACAGGCTCTGTGATCTAAGTCGCTTAAATTGTAAGGAATGTATGTAGTGGGTTAACAGTTTCAGGAACTGCCAGTACATACCTCAACATGCTGAGAACACCAGTAATTACTGTCCCTAGTGCTTTATTTGCTTAAATCACCATTGTGCAGAGTGCTCTTCAGTCAGGTCTGATGGGGACAGGTCATGATGATGGGAACAAGAGTCAAGAATTACAAAACAGTAGTTACAGGACAGCTTAGAAAAGAAAAAGCCCTGAAGGAAGAGAGAAAATGTATATGAATGAGAAATAATTGGGAATAGATGAGAAACATGGGACCAACTAGTTTTCCAGAGCCAAGAAAAAGAATTAAGCACAGAGGGCTAAATTTTGCATTAATATCTTCATGTAGAGTTTATGTCTGTGCAGATAAGAGATAGAGATTATAATTTTTTTAATTAATAAGGATCTGGTAGGATCCTTTGTTGACAAGGAGGATTCTGGTAGAGGGATTTCAGGTAAAACATCAATAAAGGAAAGAGCAGTTTTACAGAGATCATCCTTTATCTAGGTTCATGCAGCTGAACAAGCATTCCAAATACTGCAAAGCACACTAGTGAAAATATGAATACTGAATGTGTGAATGTGCATATAGACAGACATACATTTAGTGGTCTTTCAGGTTATATGCTTAAGAGAATGAATGATAGCATATTTAGAAGCCGCTTCAACATGTTAAGTATCATAAATTATTATGTCTAAAGAAGAGGTGGCATTTTTAACTACACAACCCATAAACTGCTATAAAACTAGTTGAGCAATATGATGCCAAAATGGGCCCGAATCCAGCTGGACGAGACCCAGCATTTTGAAAACAAACTGACCAAGCAGTAAGAAGTTCCAAAGGAAATGAAATGAGACTATGCTCCTCATTAAGCTAATAACAACAACAACAAAAAGTCTGTCTGCCTGGAAGAAATGTGGATTCCAGTTGGAGCGATCCATAAATTAGGTTCTGTAATTCTTTTTGTGACTTCAATACACATTGTTCTTTCTAATACAGAAATAAATATCATCTAATAAGGCCATCTTGCAAACATCACTACGATCTGGCTCCATGTTAGAATGATTCACTCAGAGAGATGATTTAAATTAATGTATTTGTTATAAAGCTTTTGTGTCACCAGCAGTCTGAGCCACCGAGCTCTATGTGCACACTGTGGGTCAGCAGCTTTGTGTGCTGTGACCCAAAGTGCTGATTCCAGTGCAGATGTGCCAATCATGACGTGAATTTAGGAAGGTGACACTCCACAATGTGTCTTGGTCCCTGGCTGCCGCAGCAGTGACCACACACTCCAATATCCTTCCAAGGAACGGTGTGTTTCCTGTTATCAGCCAGACGGACAAAGGGCCAAGGTATGGACAAATATGATCCCAATGTGGGGCATGCTGTGCATAAAAGATGTGCTGAGCTGAAAGTTTCACTTGAAAAAAATTACACCAGCCCATATACTACTTCATTATTTAACTGTTTAACCAAACTATCACAAAATGAAGTTACTTGCCCTCACAACAAAAGGGAGAGGAAAGGTCATTAGCAGCAGGCCTGCTGTAGAGAGCAGTGGTCTTCTCTGGAAGACATGCTGTGACAAGTAGTAATTTTGATCTATGGCAGATCATTACATTAACATACTATATAATTAACACTGTGTATTGTAGTATTTCTTAGAAACTTCCCTAACACTACAGGATGGCAGAAATAAAATTTAGAAAACTGAGGTGAGGTATTATTAAAGGATTCCTTGGTTATAAGTTCAGTAAATAACAACACAAAATGAACAACAGAACAACAACAAAATGAAAGAAAGTTATGCATTTGCATTGCAAATATTTCAAGTGAATTATATCTAAATACAAATGGTTGCATATGAAAAGGAATAAAGGTACTTATTTGTAAAAATGTGGTACAAATCTGATCAGAGGGAGAGTATAGTATTCCAAAACCAAGAAATCTCACCTAAAAATGTGAACTGATGATTACAGAGAAAGTTGTCACATGAGAATAGATGTAATACAGACAGATATTAAGAGCTGGGAAAGTGAACTAGTGCTTATATGGGAGAAAGGGGAAAAAAGGAACAAAAATAATAAGTAAATGGTTAAGTAAATAAAGTAGCAGTCTTCTAGTTGTTGATGAATGGCCATGGTTGGGTTTTTTTTTTTTTAGGGATAAGGAAAAAACACATTTTAGCAATGCAACACATTATCCACTGGGTTATGAACCTCTTATGAACTCACATTATGAAGTGGTTGAGAAATGAGTTGTGGTAGGGAAGTGTATCGAAGGAAACAGAGAGGAGACTCAGAAATACAGAAACATGAAAGAGAAACAACCCACTCTTGTGCCTTTCAAGTGAGACATCCAAATCATGAATACAGTTTCAAACCACAGAGCAAATAATATACAGTGTTTTACTAATGTGTAACAACTGCTTTCTACTCAAAGTTCATCTATTCTGCTGATGCATTTGCTATTTCACTACATATTAGGAGAGGTAAATTTACATCCTTCTCTGTGTACTGTATTCAAGGCTTGAATTTTGAATGAGATTGATATCCTCACTTTTGCTTCTGTACTTGATATACGATGGTGCTTCCGCTGAAAGTGATAAATAGGTTATTGAAATTATAATGAAGAACTAAAAATATCTATACATTTCCAACTCTGTCTAGGTCCTTCTGTATATACATTACAATGTTTCCAAATCTAGCTAAAATGCTGTCTGAGAAAGTGAAGCTCTCAATAAAAATTTCATGGGTTTAATTTAATTATCCTTGTATAGATCTATCATCCTACTAACCACATATACTACCTAAAAAGCTCAGTCGGATTATTATGGTTTGAAACTGAAAAAAACTTCAAAAGACGATCCCTCTTCAAAAATTGTGAAAGTGTATCTATGTAAAAATGCTCATGGGACAAATATTTTTGAACTGCAAATACCTGAAACACAGGCTATGTGAAATATTGTAATAAAGTAATACAACAGTTTGAGTTAAGGCAAGATAGAAATAATGTTGCTTTAGTGAAAGTATCTTCATGCACTTCTCCTCCTCAGTCATCTTTACACTTGTAAATAAAACTGTGGCTTTCCCTTTTAGAGAAAGAAGGAAATTGCATAAAAAATACCACAGCACAACAATGAAAATGTCCCTTGACTCACACAGTTGTCCTGATATCCTAGAATGTAATTGCTGTGTTATACCTCCAATGCATTGTCTGATATAATATTTAATTATTTGAATTAATGCTTAATCCCTTTTAAAATCATAGTAAACTGTCCTTCACAAGCAGTTCCAAGGCACTCTCATATGAATGCCTGTATTATTCACTGGTTGTCTATTCCTTTAAATTATAAAGACGGAAATTTTTCTTAGTACATCTCTAGATTGAAAATTTTGTCAGAAAAGCTGATGATCAGTGCAATAAAGGAATGAAAAAAATGTTTGATGATCAAATTAAGGGCTTTAACTGATCAAATTTGAAGAATCAGCTTTCACTAATACCTCACCTTCCTCATCTGCAAAATAAATCGATTTCCTACTGTCTAAGAAAAGAAGATACCTAAAATAGTTTATGTTGTCAAGGGTTAGAGATGTTCATAAAGATGGTACTGGATGAGTAAAATATTTAAATTTTTTATTGTGCACATAGGACAAAGATATCTTTTTCAAGTATATTTTTATTATAACTGTTGAGTAAATCTTTTGAGTAAAAAGCCCGATTATATTATTCTGCTTTACAGTGGTTACTGTGCTTTGGCACCCTTAGGAGGATGACATAATGACACCATTAATATTGTTGTATGCTACAAACTAAACCTGTTCATCACTTTAAAATTCTCTTTGAAAACAGTTTTCCTGTTCTTACCTCCATATCTTTGATTTGTACTGACCGTGTAACAAAATGATTGCTGCTGGAGATATATCCACTGAGAATTGCTATAATAGCTGAATTCTCTATACTACTTAAAGAGTTTTTGAAATGCATGTATGTATATATATGTGCATAAGTATGTATACATGTGCATATATATATATACAGCCACATCTGGCTATTCAGCTCATGAAGATGGTGTTGCCATTGCTTTTAGAGGAGAAAAAGTTCTCATGTCTTAGTACACAAAATTAAAAGCCCAAAGACTTTGTTTCTACCTTTTTCTTAAAACATTTCCTGTGAACTCCTTTATAATGGTGTGTTGCTTCTGTGACAAGACTTTCAAAGAGATACGGTAGTATTTATGCACTGAGATTAGCTTTCCTATTCAGATTAATTTCTCTAAATGTATAGCACAGAAGAGTTTTAGAGATAAAATGAAAAATATAATATTGCAGTAATTAAGTCTTTGAATATGTATTGTTTCTGTATTGAATCTATAAGGTTCATACAGGATCTGGTTATCTGCTGATGACACACTCAGAGCACAACTTGGTAGGCTTCAAAGTTAGCTGTGTGTCACCTTCACACTTCCAGTTCTCCTCCAGATACATGGGACCGGATTCCTGGCATGGATTAGACAAGTTTGAATGCTTCTCTAAATTACTCTGGCTACTAATTGTGCCAAACAGTCATTATGGTATCCAGTAATCTCAAGGCAGAGTGCAGGTTTGGCCACATTTGCTATGCAAGTCCCAGGCAAGCAGATGGTGGGAGAATTATGCTGGCATTTGCCCCTTTAGTAAGTTTATATGCTCTGGGTGATGCTTCCACTGGTAAATGCGGGCATTAGCGACACTTGGCACTGACAGTAGAAGACAAAGCAGGCTGGAAAGGAGACACATTCTGTACCTAGTAGACAAAGCGATTAAGATGCATACACCACATACAGTCTGAAAGATTTTCTACTATTTTGTATTATGAAATTATTATACTCTTGAACCATTTTCTATTTCAGTCAACTTATTTAAAATATAGTTAAGTTTAAATGACAGGTTTTCATGTTTATAATTGTTTTTTTTTACTAAGTTTCTCAGTGAAATGACAACATCTGTGACCTTGCAGTGGATGCCTGACAACTGCCCCTGGCTACAGAAAAGTTTTTGTTGCAAGGGTCATGTAACTTAGAGTTCATTTTAGGTATGCTCTTCAACTGCCTGTGCACCATGGATCAGTTACCATTTCTCTGGCATGAAAAAATAACATCCTCAAGAGGAACTCTTACAGGTGCATGAACTTCTTGCGCTGGAAGATAAGGCAGACTATTAGCGAATGTCAAAGAGTGCCTTGTTTTTGCAAAGACAAAACTGCAATTTTCATGCTAATGAACAAACTCCTGTTGTCATCAAATCCTTCAAGAAGTAATAAAAGAATGTATTCATTTAGCAGGCAGATCAAATGTATCAAACTAGGCTCAGGTAACCCAAGCCTACAATTAAATGTCATTTCCTCTTGGGAACAATTCTTCAACAAGAGAGCAGCAATAGTGCCAAGAACGTGTCAGCAGCCACAACTGCCACTGGAAAACAGAAGGCTGTATTTCAGTGACTTAATTTGTTGTCTTAAACAGAACCCTGAGAAATTCAGGTCTAAAAAGGTGACAAAGACATGAGGTTGGGTACGTTGGTGATTTGAGGCCAGCAAAGAGAACTGAAGAAGAGTTCTGAGGTTCACATTAGAAGCCGTTTTCTGGCAGTGCGGTCAAAAAAACTGCTCCTTAACTCACTCCCTTACCTTTGAAAGAAAATAAAACTATTTAAAGTCCAATATCTGTCAAATAGAAATCAAATGTCACTCTCTCATTCTCAGATGCAAAATTCGTAAAGCAGAAGAAATTGCTCTCTTACAATCTTATTTTAAGAGAAGTCAAAAATCAATTTTATTGATTTAACCAGAAACTTAATTATTCATTTTATATCTAGTTTATTACAAAAGTTTGCTACATGTTGACTAATTATTTTGGTAGGAAATTGTAGCTGTCTAAATTAATAATGGAAGAGTGCAGAGTTTACCCTGAGGCTGCAAAGCTTGGGAACAAATAGGAAAAAACTCTACTTTAAGGAACACAGAAATGTGCATGTGATTACAAGTTTCAACCTTGCACCAAGATAAAGCATAAGGAAAACTGCAGTTAGTATTTCCCACTGGAGGATAATTAAATACAAATAATAAAAGCTGCATGATTTGTGAGGTTATAATCTCTCTTTGTCACGAAGTGTATTTCTGAATGACAGCTGTCACAGGCCTTGGCTACATGTGACACAGACTATTTGAAGCTTTAATTGTGCAGAGAAATGTACAATTCTCAGAAGAGATGTCATTGCAGACTGTGAGAGGAGTCCTTTGGCTGTGGTTGGAAGATCATGTGAACAGAACACAGCTGATTGCAAATGGGGGGTGAAAAAATCGAGTTAAATAAACACGTCCTTAACACCAAGGTCAAAATCGGAACAAATCCACTTTTCATAAAAAGAAAATCTAAGAAACTGGCTTTCAGCACGACTGGAGCAAAATCAGCCAAAGACCAAAACACATCCTTTGAAAATTAGCTGAAGGGTGGCATGTCACATAATGACAATCAGTCAAAAAATTCTATGACAGGAACCTTCATCAGTTAAATATTTTATAATATGTCACTGACATTTAAGAATGTAAAAGAAAACCTTTCTTTAGAGCTGTTAGGCAAGGCCTCTTCCTTTCCATTTTGAGTTAGAAAGTTAAATGTAATTTAGAACGTATGCCAAAGCAACAGAAAAGTGATTACTATTGAAGCATAACCATAATTAAAATTGTACACCTTAGGTTTTCTTTGGAAAAACCCGCAGCCCTTTCAGAACACTTTTTCTCTGAGAGAAATTGCATGTTTTTCTTACAAGGAGACTAACTCAAGTGATTTTAGTTTGAAAATGAGAAATTGAAAATGAGAAAGCCACACTAAATCTAGAGGCACAGGTACAACTGTCGGAGCCTTCAAATGACCTGTAGGCTCTGGATGGACAGAGCAAGCACATCAACAAATAAGCAAGTCCCTACACACACTTTAAGGGAAAGACATTGGGAAATCTGTACAGACATGAATTCCTGAGAACTATGAAGTGCATTTTGTTGTGTGAAGAGAAAGGTTCTTGAAAGTTTCGTAAAAAATAACTTGAAAACTGGGCTACATTTTGTCTCCTTTAACTGAATAAATAGTAATTAATCTCGTAGGACAAATGTTCTCATGGTAGTCTTTTTATTTGTTTAGCAAAGGACACTATAAATACCATCAAGGTGACAAGCATGATGAAGACTCACATAGACTAGACAATCTTCTGAGAAGTGTTAGTAACCTCTTCTTTTCCAGTCCTGTATTATTTCAGGGTTTTTAGAATGTAGTTAATATATTGTTCACACTCTGGAATGCCAGAGGCATTTTTTTCTGATGCATATAAATGAGTGGGTGTTAATGTTTGTAAAACCTTTGCCAAAGAAAATGTTGGGTCAAATAAGGAAACCTTTGTAACTCCAGAAGTTCTTGTAAATTCAAGGACTATATCTAAAGATTTTTTTCCTATCTTCATCTGTGTGCCTTTAAAACACTTTTGCATGTTGGTCTAATGCAAATTCCTTGATTTAAGGGCTTGAAGAAAGGATACTAAAGCTTTTCTTTTTTTTGAAATCCAACTTTTTTTCCCAAGACTGTTCTCACATTATTCATTTATTTTTGTTTTACTAGGTTTTTGTTCATAAGAATAGAAACTTCACAGCTTGATAAATTACATGTCAGAACCTGTTCCTGTTTATTGTTTAGGGGCTTAAGGGATTATCCGAAAGGTTTTGGCTTTCTGTTCTCAGGTTTTTTATAGCCACTTGAATCAGAGGTAGACACACAAATGTACACAAAGTACTTTAGACATTTGATGGCTGTATTTTTTATTATTATTGCTATTTGTAATACACTTAGCCATTTCTCTGTGATTTCCTAAGGATGCTTCAGGCACATCTGTTTATCTTACCTTTTTCAAAAAGGACAGTTTTACCTGCAGAAATAATTGTTCCTTTGTATTATAAATCACAGAGATGCAGGCCCCTAAAGCTCTATTGTGTGTGATTTAAAAACTGAAATAAGCTAAAAGGCTCAACAGAGGATGAATACAAAATCTGAAATTGCTTTGACAGTAAGGATGCAATAATTTATTTCTACTCACTATTAGAAGTTCATTGAGTCTCAGTCCATTAAATATTTCCGTAAATGCATGAAATATTCAGATATGCTTATGCACTAATTGAATAATGTTTATAAAATATATATGGTCATGTAGTGTTTTGAATATCTTTTTACCATATAGGATATTTCCCAGAAATTTTTTAAAATATTAAAACATTTTAAATCAATTTTTTGCTGGTCAGGAGGGTGGTTTTGTTTTCTGAATAATTATAAGAGTTTATCTTTTTGACAGATTAAATAATTTAGATAGGTTATCAAATTATTTTAGTAACTGCATTATTAAGAAGGTCCTCCTAGCTAAGCTGGTATGCATTTCATAACATTTTGATAGCTTGATATTGAATTATATTTCAGCAATAAAAAGTAGGAGCATGCTCATTTATGCAATCGATAAATACCTAAGAACTCTAACCATACAAACTTCTCCTACTCTTTGTTAAACATTACACTGGTGGATCTTTGAGGCTCTTCCTGTTTTCTTCATGTTTATTAGCAGATCTCCCGCAGAAAGCTGAAATACAGTAGCACATAGGTTCTAGATCCATTGGTGGTGTATTCCTCACTGCTACTCTGAGAAATCATTTGAAGTTCAAAGGGATTAATTGACTCTTTAATGTTTCACAGAAGTAAGGCACAGATCTCTTCAGGAAGTTATTCCACATAGGGATTCAAACAACAGCCAATGCATTTACATATTGTGGTGCATACTTCAGCCCAAAATTCTACCCAACATGGAATCTCCTATTTCAAATGTTTCAAGACCTCCTGATTCAGCTTTCCAACCCATCAGTTGTAAGATATGGCTTCAGCATTTGGTTTAATTATACTCTAATTGAAATATGCTACTGTGTAGTGAAATTATTATCCTTTGGCTCTGAGAAAGCTGCCTTAAGGCCTGTTCCGCAAGTCCTGTGACAAAGAAAACTCTCAATGGCTCTGTTTAAACAGACTAATTGCAATGAAATCTTTGCCGGGGGTAAGACTGGAGGCCCTTGAAGAGAATAGCATTGATTGAGACTGGTGAAATGTAAGATCTCTGTTATACAATGAGCTTTACAGAGTCCAGCAGAAAAAATATTTTCCCTGTCATGAAATCATGTTTTTCTTGCAAGAAATGTTATCTCTAGTTTGGCTACTGAGTCATAGATACGAGACAGAGTTAGGTGCTCCTGAAACTGCTTGTACACCATCTCTCTTTCTAAGGCCTATATATCCATCCTAGATATACCTCTCTATGTCCCCATTTTTAAATACCAATTTCTTGTAGTAACATTGTAGTCAATCAACTATACTGACACAGGACTTAAAACAACTGAACAGGAGTAAAAGAGCACATGTGCCTAAGTAGGAAACAGGAAAGAGCACAGAATACAACATTGAAGAACGGTGCAATGAGTAAGATAATATGCTATTTAGAAGGTGCTTTAAGTATTCTGGAAACCTAACATTAGCAAGCAAAAAGATAAAATCCAAACCTGAAAATTTAATTGGCATAGAGCAAAATAACCCAAAAGACTTGAGGCTGTGCCAGTTAGTATTTTACTACTGAAAGCAAAAACTGACTGAACTGTGCAGAAAATTACATCTGAAGCTCTTGAATTAAGGAAAGATTTTGCAAACCCAAGTTGATTTCAGAACCTTTCAGCTATGGAGTCTAAAAATGACAGAATTGACAAAGTTATAGTTTCTACATGAGATATTTAATTTTCCAGTTTCAAATATTATTGAAAAAAGTTCATTTTTCTTTTTGATTCTATGGTTAAAGACGGATTATACATATAGAATTTTGAGCAAATTGTCGATAACAAAGGGATGTCAAATAGAAGGGGGGGAGGTGGGGGTGTTGAATCATCGCCTTTCCAAAATGCAAGACTCCTGGAGTCTTGTCTCCTTTTTTCAAGCTAGCAAAACCTAAGAATACAGAGCTATTGAAACACAGATAGGAAAAGCCAGATCTGCAGCCCTCTCTCCAGGTTTTAAGATCTACATTAAAGCTGGGACATTAGCTGCTACAGATGCTGAAACCACAGGCACAGCCGCATAATCCATGTGGCTGCCTGTGTCTGCCCCTTGCCTTCATATTATATTTCTGTAATATTAATAAGGGAGAAAACATGAAAGTGGCCAGGACTGTTAAAGCTAAAATTGGTACTGCTACCAAAATTCGGCAGCTGCAGCAGCATCTCTCAGCAGCGCCTGTGATGACACACTTTGCCGTAGGCACCGTCAGAGACCCGCCTGGTGGCTGGGGCTGGAGCCCAGGATGCCTCAGTGTGCTGCTGCGCAGCCCTTGAGATCTGCATCCCTTCAGGACTCCAGGAGCAAAGCAGCGGGGAGAAGCCGCATAGCTGTGGAACCAGCAGCAGGTCTAGTACAGCTGCAGAAATTGTAGCGGCATGAATCTGACGTTACAGATTAGCTGAGAACTGTGTGAAAAAAATGATTCTGTCATATTTGCCAGGCCATCTTTACAGACCATCTCCACTCTGCTGCCTGCCCTAGGCAGTGGGGAGGGACCATGTTCGTACACGTCAACAGTGCACTGTTCCATTTTTACCTGAAAAGATTATACTCATTTCAAATTATTGCATGCAGTGACAGTCAATCAACATTTTTTCACTCTTCAGATCACACTGTGCTGGTTTCAAAGGGGGCTCAGGTCGTCTTTTACTGCAGTGGGAAGAAAGGGATAAAAGAGCTTAGTTGATTTCAGTTAACGAAAGCAAAACCTTGTCTTTATTTTTTATTTTGAAACTAGTTTCGCTAGTACACATTTTTATTTCCGGCTTTTTAAATATTAAAAAATAAGGATTTGATGATCAAATACGGCAATTTACCATGACAACCATCTCTAAATTTAAAATATAATTATAAGGTAATGATCAAGGCAAGTGAGCATTTTTGCCTGATAAAAGTGGAAGTGCTGGTGACCTGGTATATGCCAACTTCCATTAGCTTTGTTGGTGCTAACCTCCAGGTATTGCATTAATCTGAAGCTATTATTACAATTGCTATATATATTTCCATGCACACATCATTGTTATAGATGGTATAATGAATTCTTAATCTTTGTGAGAAATACAACGTCTTTGAAGATATTCATAATCCAGTAATTTGGGGAGTATTCACGGTAAATTGCACTAATTTGAGTTTTTAATCTACTGTCAATCCTTAATGAAGAATTGCACTAATATAGCAGGCACTGGTGTTAAGATTGAGGTTTAAAAAAAAGGAATGCTTTTCTTCCTACGTCTGTTTAGTATCAATGAGTGCAGTGCAGATAAACATGTTGCCCTAAACCAGTATTTTCAGGATCAGCCCTGAATTTCCAGTATTTCTAGAAATGTATTCATGGGTAATAATTTGGTTCTTACCGACACATATTAAAACCCCAACTGTTAACTTTTAAAACACTTCTGTCTTTGAGGAATGTATTACTATGGGTTGAATTCTCTTAAATGCTTCATTCTGTATTTATTTAAATGAGAATAAATCTTCAAAGGTAGGCAAAGCAACAGTTAAAAACAATATTCATTAAAATTAATTAACCTTCCCACTGCCATTATTATTCCATAAAGAGCCTATAAAAATACGTTCTTTTTTTAATTTATAGTGAGGTAAACACTGTTTGAATATTTGATTTCAAATTGTTTTGTTCAATGAAATCTATTCTGGTGAGTTGCAAATCTGTTTTCAATGTGTGAAATCCATTTTAAGAGTCAAAAATTAAATACCTTTTAAAATCCTTGAAATGTAGGTTTTGGAGGGCTCTGTTTGATTGGTTATTGATGAATTTGTGAAACCACTCTTCTGAATTCACACGGGCCATTCAGTATCTGCAGCCTTTGACTCCAGCCCACTGTCACTTGTCCAGCTCATTATTTGTGCCTGATGGGCAGGTGGTTTGCTACTAGTCTTTTACCTCCTGATTTGAATAACAGTCGTCCACGCTGTTTAGCAAAATCTGTTTAATGTCAGAGTCCCATATCTTCTGGTCATGGGCATCTGCATGATTCACAAGACTGATAACTGTGGAAGAGAAATACGCTCAGCAACTAAAGGAGTCCTCACAAAAGATCCTTTAATGGCTTTGTCAGTTCCGAAAGAATCCCTTTGTTCTTCCCTTATTCTGACCT
This sequence comes from Pitta sordida, assembly GCA_013390025.1. Lineage (NCBI taxonomy): Eukaryota > Metazoa > Chordata > Aves > Passeriformes > Pittidae > Pitta > Pitta sordida. Next base: position 88,692 of record WEKX01027899.1, read on the forward strand.
GTCCCTGCGTTTTAGTAATGTGTAACATGAGGATCCAAAATAACCCTGTGTTTGGCAGTCAAGAAAAGTAAAAAATAAGTTAAAGAGACAGAAATTACATGAAACAATGGGGAATATAATTATGTAATGGACTGTGTTTACTTATAAATAAGCTGGAACTCTGGGAGAAGTAAGGAAGAGCTACTGTGTAGGAAGTAATGGATGCATGACATGATGTAGATAGAAAATGATCAATAAATTTCGAGCAATAGGAGAATTGAGAAAAACATATTTTAAGTACTATAATAATAATTTCAGATGATGACACCACTACATTCAGCTTGGGCTTGAGGGGTAAAGCCTCGGATGTTATAACATCATTGTAGCACCAATATCAAGAGGGCTATGGCAATATATGCAAGCTGAAGACCTACCCCTCAGCAGCCAAAATGCAGCTTCTGTGCACTGCTGAGCCAGTACACTAGCAAGCTGTTCCTGGCTCTCATTGCCACAGTATCTATGCTCACCACCTCATTTACCAAGTAAATACTGTTCTCCAAAAGAGATTCTGCAATTGAAGAGATTTTTGTTAAAAAAAAAAAAGCCAAAAAACACTCACATGAAAATCAATGAAATTAATAAAAAGAGTCAGCTTAGGGCAAAAAACCACTCTGAAATTGAAGGATTAAAAAAAAAGACAAACAACCCAAACAACAAAGAGCAAAGAGATAATATCCACAGATATTATTTGGTGGATATGTTATCATCATCACGAAAAAATATTGATTTGTGTGCCTACCAGCTAAGCTAAACAGTTGGTGAGTTACAAAAAATATGCAAGAAAAAAATCAGTTTCCTCTCCTCATTTAATAAGAGTCATAAGCTGAGAAAGTTCAGAACTCAACTGCCTCTTCTATGATTCTGAAATGTGTCAAGTAATGCTTGAAATGGATCAAAAGGATTCCCTTCAGCTCTGTGCAAAAAATGGTCTGGTCTCAGCTGCGTTATTTGATGTACTGCATTGGCAGTGTCTTATTTGAAAGACAGATCATTAGATAATGTGCTAGTGTAGTCCAGTATTTGTGAATAGAATTGCAATTTTCAAGAAAAAGAAATTATTAATACTGCCGTGGTCCAAGAGCTGCAAAATGTCCTTAACTATTGACTTAAATATGGATTCAGTACCAAAAGGCAATTTCCATGTTTATCTATCTTGCCTTGTGTTGTACATTATATTTCAAAAAAACCCAAAAACTTACCTGTTTCATACATGTTAGTTTTATGTGCAATATCTAGGTATATATATATTTTTCAGATACTGAACCACTGTGTATGGGCCTGATCCACACTACTGTGTCATCTTTCTGTCCATAAGAAAAAAAAAAGTCTTTCTGAGAAAGTAAATTCACTGAAATGACTTTCAGAATGTTTTTGTTCCTTCTTTTTTCTTCCTAGATGGATTGTCCTTTCAAATTTACAGATTAATTTTTTTTTATTAAATAGTCTGAAAAGTTGTTCAGAAATTAAATCTGAATTTTGGATTTTCAAAATTACGTTTATTAGACTACAGTCTAAATCCAAAAATAATTAGGTTACACATAGTTGGGATAAGATTGAAAAATAATATATGAGTTACATATTTTGGAACATAATGTTGTAGGCTGTTTCTTCAGATTCTAAAAATAAAATCGTAAACCTCACGAGTTTGACAAGCAATGATGCTGAATTATCCCTATTGATACATCTTGTATGCAAAGCTAGAGATAAAACCTCTCTTTCACACTACAAATATATTAGAATTTTTATTTCTTTACCCTCTGTAATATCTCCTCGGATGGTCTTACATCAACAAGCTTCAGGAAACTCTAATTGGTGGAGCTCAGAGTTTCCACAGCTACGAAGGCATTGCTACCATTGCATTAGAACCTGGAGAGACATAATCTGAACACTAGGCTCTGCAGCTGTACTGAGGTCCAAGAAAAGTCATCTCAAATGTGAAAAAGTACAGACTAAAGCTGCAGGAATAATCAAGGGACTGGGGAGCCTGTTTTGCAAGATTTTTAGATTAGCTGAGCAAAACAACTGAAGTCTGCAAACCCATATGATTGATGTCTAAAAAACACAAAAATGTCATTTTCGAGAAGTTATTTGTCTTGTCTCAGAATTCTGGATATGAACAGAATTCTAAAAACTCAAAACTGAGATGTGGGCCATATCAAGACGTATTTAGCATCTTCTTGCCTGTTTTATTATAGCGTTTGAGCAACTTGCTCTAGTGGAAGGTGCTCCTGTCCATGGCATGGGATTGGAACTAGATGGTCTTTAAGGTCCCTTCGAACCCATTCTTCCTCCACAAGACATTCTGTGATTCTGTGATTTTGGACAAACTCAATACCTCCTTTTCACATTTGTAACTGATTAAATATTGTTTCAAACGGTTCTTCCCTTCAGCATTCCAAACCCCAGTGGTCCACAGGTTGCTTGTTTACTTCATACTTTCATGTATTTTGACAAAAGTGTACGCAAGGTAATAAACTAATATCACCTGTTTTAAAAGGAGGCTCAGCAGAACAGCTGAGGATGAAGACAGTGATGTAAGTGAATTACTGTGATTAGTATTGAATTAGTATTGAATTACTACATCTGATTGTGAATGATCTTTTATTTTCATCATTAGCTCTAAACAGCCTTCAGAAACTATCAACAAATATATATACATGTATTCTTACATCAGCTCTTCAGAACAGAAATGTGTCTGCACCTGGGCCTTTCTTCTATGAATATTTATTAATGAAAAACAAAAATTTGGGACAGAACTATCAGCTGCAGCTGGCTGAGAAAATCCACCAGAACTCAGTATTTAGAACTTTGTTTTAAAATTTGTTATTGCAAACAGGAAACTGTCACCAATGTGTTTTTCCATTTCTTATTGCTCAGTCTATTCGTAAATACTGTATACTCAATTTTCTCTCCTAAAGCAAGCTTCGCTTTAAAGCAGTTAGAGCTTTACAGATCTCTTTTATCTTTCCCAATTGATTAGAGAAGAATGTCCCTTCAGGAATACAGGAGTGCATTTTAATTTTATGCACACTTTTAGGCATCAGTCATCGGCATCTGTTCTGTGAGAATCTGATTTATAAAGAAACAGAAAATAGTGGCAGGTGAGCTGTAAGTTTCAAAGCATAATTCCAATGGAGTCTGTCCTTTGGGCAGGCACCTATATGCTAGATATTGCCTTTAAATCCTGACTAGACAGAGAACTTAAATCATTACACTTGTTTAATCCTTTCCCTATTTAGCAAAGCTTTTAAGCGCATGCTTTGCTCAAGAAAGGCTCAGACTTTGATAGAAATTCAGCAGAAAACATATAACAAATAAAAATACATTAAAATATAATATCTTGAAAGAATTAGAGCATTACATTTGAAAGACATCCATTCAGATAGGATTAATGCAAGAAATACAAACTTTAAGAGTTTTGCAAAGGTTTTCAAAGATATAATCTCTGGAGTTTTAAAAAGTTCCATAATTCTTGGCCTATGTTCCCTTATCCCCAGCTGTAAATAAACTTTAATAAAAAAGTAAGTGTCAATAATCTGAAACCCATTTTTTAACCTGTCTCCTGCACTACCCTGACGTCTGCAGTAATGATCTTCCTCAGATGGAACACAGCTGATCAGGGTCATTCACTGATAAACGTATTTCAGAGGATTTTTCCCCTTCTATCTCAGTTTGAAATTCTTATCCTATAATGGTGTGTCCTTGTACAAAATGCTTTTGACTCCCAACTTATTATTTCTTTGTGTCTGGTTGTACAGTTTTACTGGAAACCTTCAATTTCAAACATATATGACTATCTTCTCTCATTTACATATCTACAGCTGTACAAGTAATAATGTACAAATTGGGATTTATTTAGGAGGACAAAGGTTTTAAAGATCACGTCATAAAGAATTTTAAAAGGTTTTGAAACTGAGTTTGCCTCAAAATTGCTTTTAGCCAGTTTCATTTTAGTGATAGAAATAATGTTCTACCAGCATTGCCATCTTTTCCAAAAGAAGTGAGGATCATGCTGTTAATTACTCCTCCTCCCATTTTCCCCGTGAATGAATTTTGGCTTTGACTGGTCATTTCTTATTTCTTTAGTTAAGTCTTCATAAAGATTAAAAAAAATTGAAAACTTACATTGCTGGTCTAAGTTGATTTTGTAGACTAACAAACTGTACAAAGGAACAAGAGAATCTGTCGTACTGTAAAAGTTCCCAGCTGAATCTGGATGATTCGGGTGCTGGTCAGTTGTGAAATGGTGAAAGTTTCTAATTCCAAAGTTTTCAAGTGGTTTAATGGTGACTCAGAAGTCCCAAGAAGCTTGCAAACCCAAAATTTGCAAGGTTGCCTTTCCTTTATTTATTCACAAGTAGTGTCCACTTCCAGTCCATGTTTGCTCGGTGATCTGCCATTGTGCAGTCACGGTCAGTAGCTCTTCACTCATCTCTGGGCACAGGCATTTCTTAGTGAGTGCTATTGGAATACTACAAATTAAAACATAGAGGTCCTCCTGTTTTCATTTGCTTTATATGCTCAGCATTATTTCAATTTTTATTTGCTTCCTCCTTTATCTTCAAAAACCTTAGTGTTCCATTTGGAATAAACTTCTATCCTAAAAAGTAGACTTTTTTTTTCATGGTAAGGATTTTGATTTTCCAAAGTTGCAGTGATCCTCTGGAAAAACCCGCCCAACCTTTTCTAAGTGTTGTGGTGTAGCAAGAGAAGCTCTGAATGTTGCTGTTTCCCCTAATACAACCGGTAAGATGGAGTTGTCACAGAAGACATCTTGGATTTCCTGCAACTGCATTTTAAAGCTTTTAAAGTTTCATTTTCTCTTTAAAATGTTTCTTTCTAAAATGCTGAACATTACCTATACCCAGAGGAACAGTTTAAAAATGAAAAACATGTTTTTAGAGCTTCAATTGCAGCCACAGGGGACTGTGTATTCTTCCATTGTTGCTTTGCTCTAGTATTATGCCTCTATTAGCTAAAAATATAAAGACCTGATGATGCAGGCCCCTTTGGAATGCCTAAGATTAACAATGAACGTTTAAGCTTGAAGGACCTGCAGTATTATTTATTTGACATCACATTACATCAGTTGTACTAGAATTCTCTTTTCCTGCAGGAAAAAATAATCCTAATCAAAACTATTAATATAATTTCTATTGGACTTAGACAATTAGAAAAAGTCAGATAAAGTCTTTAACCATTTGCTTGTAATCAGGGATTCATGTTATTGTTACCAACCATTCTTTCCTCAGTTGAATCTTATCCTGTTTTCGCTTCTGTCTCTTTTGAGTGTTACAAGAGATGAAAGAGGCCCTCAGCAACTACTTCCAGATCAGTCCCTTGTCAAATAATTCAGGTTATATAGACTTTATCATTGCATGTGCAATCTGCTAAAAAGAAATCCAGTACATTTAATAACTTTTCTCTATATGTCAAAAATACTAAGGTAAGTTATTACAATACAACTCATGTTAGTATGGAGTGCTGGATAATACTCTACCATAATACACTATTATATCTGTGCAATGTCTCTCAAAAACATGTCAGCTTGTTACTGGTGTATCTGTGATGAATTCACTCTCCTTATTACAGACAGATAATGCTCAGTAAAAAGACAGTACATCAAAAGGAGTTCTAGCATATCAATCTACGTATTGAATTCAATATTTTCTGAGAAAATTCATAAACTTACTTCAAGAATGGGAGAATGCCTGTTAAGCATGAAAAATATGCTGGTCCTTCAGTCCAAATATCAATGTTCAAATACTCCACAGATTTTGGTCCAGGATTGTATTTAGATTTTCAAAATAGGTCTGTCACTCTGTTTTCTAACAGAACTATAGAACTCACTGTTTCTGGTACATTTTTCTGGGCTGGGTATTTCATTCTTCATCCAAAGTATTGCTTTTCAAGGTCTCAAGGGGAGGAAAAAACAAAAAGCTAATTTAGGATACCCCTAAAGCTTAAGTATTTGTTGGTACAAATACAAGCTTGTCATTGTGGATGCATAATGACCTTGCTAATAATTATAGCTGACTATGCCAGTGGCTCAGAGTTAGGGAGAATATCTGTAATGGTAGCTTCTAGAAAGTCTCTGACCTCCAATTTACCCATTTTATAAGTTGTTTTCCTTTACATTAAAAGATAAAGGAAACAGCTCCAATTCAGATATGTTCAAAAGCTTTCTTTGCCTTTATCTTTGTCCTGAGACAATTCATAGGGGACAACTTTTTAAAAGTGAGTGCTCAGTTGGAACATGTATATCGTATGCATTATTGTATTAAAGAAGGATTTGGGGATCACACATTCATTTTCCCTGAAGCCAGGAGCCCCTGTGATCACCTAATCTGACCTCTTGTTTAAAGGAAAACATAGGGTTTCCCTGAATTAATTCCCATTTGAACATCAGGTTATCTTTAGGGGAAAAAATCTAAATTTTACTTAAAGAGTTATATTAATGAAGTTCTTCACCACAACTTTTTTCTAGTTTTTTCCGTTCTATTATAAATGTGTGTGTGGACTCAAGGGATGGAGATTCCACAACCTCTCTGAACTCTTTTTTCAGGTTTCAGCACCCTCCTTCTGATTTTTTTTCCCTAATATCTTCTAAGTATTTCTCATATTGTAATTTGTGTCCATCCTCATCCTATCATTGTGTACTTCTGAGAAGAATCTTACTTCATCTTCTCCATAGCCTTCTATGTTGCTGAGGATCCTCCCTTCACTATTACAGTTATAGAAAGGTGTCTCAACCTTTCTGCCTCATGATATGTGCTCCATCTTTTTGTCATGCTGCTGGAGGTCAAAACTGGACATGATGTTCCAGATTCAGTTTTAGAAGTGCTGTGAAGAGGCAGCTGTTCATTTACCCACTGGCAATGCTTTTGCTAATGTGGTTGGATTTCCTTGCCACAAGGACATTCAGATTTATGTTGTCTACTGGGATCTTCCAAGTCCATTCATCCAAAGCTCCTTTCTATCCATTTGGCATCTGGCATGTATTTTTGTATGACTTATACTGTTACTGGTTCAGGACTTTGCATTTACCTTTATGAGACCCATGTCAGCCCATTTCTTCCAACTACTGAGGTCCGTCTTCATAGCAGCCTTGCCCTCCAATGTGTTCCCAGCTCTTCAGTTTGTGCTTGCTTGAATTTTGTCTCATCTTTATAAAAGACATTCAACAGTATCCACCTAATCTATATACCACAGTAAACCAGCATTTATATGTGTTTTTTCTGCACTTTTTGTGAACTATGTCATCCTTCTTTAATGAGGATTATGACAATGGAATAAAAGGTGTTCCTGAACAGGTAAAATTAGTGCAAAATAACTGCTTATGTTGACCAAGAATTTCATTTAAATATGCACTTGCCTTTCATTATTTGAAATTAAGTACAGCTGCTTATTTCTCATAATGCTAATCCCTTTTCATTGTTGCTACTTCTTGGATAGTTACTCTTTCTGTAAAATATGCTTCTTTGTTTATGTGTGCCTTTATTGAAATGTGCATCATCTTTTTACACTCAGTTTCAAGAACTAAGAGAATCACACAGTATCAGCAACCTCACTTTTTCATTATTTAAAATGTGCTTTAGCTTTTGGATCATTATATCAGTTTTTAAATATTTTTTTTCTATTTCGTTGATCAAACCTTTTAAGAGCAGTGCTACAGATCTTACTGGAAGTATTTGGTGATGACTGTCGTCTTACAGAAACATTTGAATGTGTTTGTTCTGTACCTCTTAATGAGAGTGACAGATAGAACTAAGGCTTATAACTGACCATACGCATTACATCATCATTATTTCTCATTTCATCAGAGCTTTCTGCCTTCCTTCACTCTTAAGAGTGTATCTTACAAGTTACTTTCCAATTAGATTATTAATTGGCTTCCCAAGATAGGAAAAGGAAGTTATCGATTAGGTTAGACAAACTAAATAAGCCAGTTTACAGGTACATCCAGACGGTAACTTTCCTAATATAGAGGGAGCACACAATGACTAAGCATTGGCGCCGCTGGAATATACCAGAACTACCATCCTTTTCCTTGTGATTCTCTCGTTTATGACATTCTCCACCTTCAATGTTATTATGACTAAGCAGCCAAGTGACAACAATGTGGAAAAAAGCGCAGCTCATTTTCTCATGAACTATCAGACTTTTGTGCAATATAATTTTGGTTATCACTGTGTATTGTCCCACAATCCAGACAGTTTTTGGAAAAGTGGGGACCTGATCCCTATACAGGATTTTGTATGGATGCAAATATTAGCAAAATATTAGGACGGCTTTCAGCTAAACTAGAACATTCTTTTTTGTGACCAAGATATTGCAAAACGTTTTTATGATAAGACTTCTTTAGTTGCTCTGAATTAGTAACACGTATGAAATGCAGTTGATAACTGCAGAGCACAATTTAGACTTGATAGGTACAGTGCCGTTTGGAGGATAGTTCTGAAGGCAACTCTGGTTTTTTTATTATTATTAAGGAGCATTATTTAAGTACAAGGAGTCATATACAGTGTTCAGTGAATGTCAGCAGGCAGTACGTGGCTATTTACCAGGTATGGCTGATGCTGATTTCCAATGTGCTACATATCATGATTTTATGCTTAGCATTTAGTGTGCAAGATGTCATCATGAATGATTTCTTTAATTCATCATAGCAAATATCTGTCTAACCACAGAAATATTTTCCTCCTGGAGGTAAATCATGCTGTTCATATGAAAAGAAAAAAATCTTTAATTTCACCAATATTAATAATAGAACAAGTCTAAAAGAAAAGTTCAGAATATTTTTCAATATACTTCCAATTTCAATAGAATACAGCATACATAAGATTAATCTAAAAATAGTAGAACTAGCAATCCAGAATAAAGAGCTTTGCAACTGTTTCTTTATTATCATTTGCTCTGTAGTCTACTGTGGCTTTCTCAAACAATGATAAAATTTGTTCACTGAGGCATGTTTAATTTTATGTAGAGCACTCTGAACAACTGTAAATATGGGTATTTGTGTAATTAAAAAAGCCTTTTGTTCTTGATATGCAAAATCATGCAACAGTTTTTGTATATGAGGAGTTCTAAAATAGTTTTAATTGAAGAATGATTTTACAGATTCAGAGGGTATTGCCATATTTCAGTTTCATAATTAACTTGGATAGAGGAGTCCATATGGCAGATGAGCAATATTTAATAAAAATAGCTGGTTTGACAGGGAAAGAAGTGATGTTATTGTGGAAAGATTTGTGCATTACATAATTCATGACTTTTATAGAAGACATAGAGTTATGCCTAGAAACTCTTTTTTGTTTAGATTTTTACCAAGGTATGCCACAGTTACAGTAATGAATAATGCAGATAACATGGTGCCCTCAGTGAACTATAGAGCAGAAAAAGCAGCTGACTATCAGAAATAGCTCATTAGGAAAAAAAAAAGATAAATGTGAGAAAAGCACGTTACCTTGATGGAGAAATACAAAAGACAGATTCTACTCCACAACTAATTTGTAAAAACAAGCTTGCAAAATTTTAGCTCCTAAAGCCTTTAGGCAAACTCAGAACTAATTAAATAAAAAATGATCTCTGTTCTACACTTTTTGGATGAAATGGTAAGATATTTCATCATGAAAGTTTATGTAATGCAAATGTGGGCCATCAGCAGTATAGCACTTCTAAAAATGAAACCATGTCTGAGAAAGACACAATGAGTCTGACTCATTATAGCATCGCTGTTTGCAACTCCAGGATGTAGTTAAGATGGTGTCAGCACTTTTATTATATAACCTATTTTCAGTTGTTTATTACTTAGCTATGAAAATTTACTTCAGGCTAAGTATGAGTGCATAAGTTTCGAGGCATTATTATTTTTTTTATAAGTTTGTCTGTTTTAAATTTTGGTCAATGTATTTATGACTGGACAAACCTATTTTCTGTGAAAGGTGATGAGTTTACTATCTTCTTTTAATGTCCAGAGCATTTAAAGTAGCATAAATTCATTCTGCACCATTAAATATTTGCAGATCATAGGTTTCTAATTATTTTTAAATCAATCATCAAATCTATTCATGTCTTGACAAGAATTAAATCTGTGATGGCTGAATTTAACATGTAAATAAAGAAATCAAAAATCTTACTCTGAAAGAGTACTCTAAAACTGAAAGTATGCATAGAGCTACAACTTAAAGTCAAGTGGCTTATGCACTAAGTAAACCCACACCTTAATGTATCTTGTGGCAACTAGTTATGTGTCTGTTTCCTCATTTTCTCTAGCTGGTACTGCACAGTCTTAATTTTTCTGTATGTCTAAACATTATTAAGATCTATAAAATATTTCATCAAGGCATTATCTGAGTAAACCCCCAAAAGACTGTAAAAATATTAGTACATAATCTAGAAATTGCTGATCATCTTCCATCTAGCCCAAGGACAGGGAAAATCACAGAATCACAGAATCACAGAATCACAGAAAATTATGAGTTGGAAGGGACCCACAAGGATCATCTAGTCCAACTCACCATCTAATACCCATACAGCGACCGAGGGCACATCCCAGAGCATAATAACAACCTAGATGCCTCACAACCTAGCCGGCCACTCCGAGCCGGAGGGGGCCCAGGGTCATCNATTGAAGGCGTGTGTTTGGTGTTTGCAGAGATGAGCTGTGTTCAGTTCCAGACCCCTTTGCTTTTCCCAGTGCTGCAGCCTGTGAGTGGCTCTCTAGGGCTTCTGTGTGGGCTGAGGAAGGCAAAGGCAAAGTACACCACAGCCAGGAAAGCAACAAAACCACTGAAAATGTGGTGATGCACCGGTTCTGGCACACTTATCAAAGGTGCTGCACGTTGTCAGTTTACATCTTAAAAGATGTCATATGCAGATAATTTCTGGGGACCACTTGAAATACTCGTAATAATTTAGGAGTGTTGTCCCAGGCATGATACCACGTGTAAACATCAAGGGGCTTTCTTACCAATCCAACTAACAGCATTTGAGCATTTATCATCTGAACTTGATGAACAGATATTTTTCTCACGCTTGCTTCCCACTTAGCTTTGCGAACAATTGCAAAAAATAATTGCAAAAAATTGCTCCTTTTCCCTGTATTCAAAGGTTGTTTCATAATCTGTACAGAACAGAAATGAAGAAATGATAGGTATTATATTTGCAGTAATAGGTCACATATACAGCCTTCAGCACTACAATCAGTTTTGCTAGGTGAATGACTGATGAATAAAATGTCACATTCTTCTCCAAAAAGTATATTTTCGTCATTAACTTGTCTTACATAGCATTAGCTATTATATGGCTTTGAAATCCTATTTATAGTGGTAAGCACATAGAAATCAGGTTTGTAATACTGGTGAAAAATAGTCTAAACTTAAGATGCTGCTTCCAATTAATACATAATATTAACATAGACATTTCTAAATCAGCTATTATCTTTCCCAGTCTATAAATTTACAATGATTAACAGGTCAGTGCAGATATTACCCAATTCATACATGTTGTAAATCAAAGCTAACGGAAATGACATACTGTATTTGCAGTTTTAAAACAAGTTCATTAATTTCACATTCATTTAAAGATCCTCAAGTAACCTTTTCCTGTTTTCCTTTTTTATGGTTGCAAAGACAGAAAAACAAACAGAACCTCCCACCAAATGGTTGTTGCCAGGATCCACCATTTCCTTTCTTTAGCTGAGTCCTTTAAGTGAGTACTTTGGTCATCTGACAGGAAGACTGATGCTTCCCAGACACATTACTTTCAGTTGTTCCCTGTCTTTGAAGAATAATTTCATAGTTGTTTTTTTTCTCTTTTCTAGGCATAGCAGTTGCTTCTCCTTAATTCCCTTATACACGTAGTTACTTTCCCTTCTTTTGCCTTTTTCCCAGATTTATTCCATTCCTGCCAAATTGCACTTTAGCATTTTCTCTTTGTTAGATTCAGATTTACAACTCTATAATATTTAAAGAAGTTAACATACTTGAGTGAAGAGATGATTTTATGTGTTGTTTATTTTTCAAAATGGAACTGTTCCTCTTAAAGCTGGGACAATGAGGCACTACATAAAGAAAGTTTCTTAAGTAGAAGTCAGTACACACACATTCATCTTCAGCTCTCACTGCTCAGCTGTCACTCCAAAGACTTTAGAATGTCTCCTCTGGTTCTTCCTCTTACTAAATCTGCCGTCAGATGGGAGGAGTGGAGGAAGTAGAGGAATTGGTTTGTTTAAACACAAAGGAAGATCTCCATGTATCATATTCATATAGCATTCTTTTACCAATCTTCAGCCTTCTTTTTGGAAAAGCAATCTCCCATCTAATGTCTCCTTTTCAGAAAATAAAGATTTGAAGGACTCCTTTATGACACTAGCATTTAAATAGCCAGCTCTCATTTTTATTTACAAGGTGACAACTATGCTGAGTATCATCCTACAGGAGATACAAATTTATTTCATTTTTATTTCTGCAAAATTTGAACATATTTATTTCATTATTTTTATTTTAATAGCAATAAAACCTTAGCTCTTAGACTGCAGTCTGCACATTTGGCAAAGAAATTTAACTGCACCATAGAACAGCCTGTTAACAGGTTAAAAATAGAACTGTCCTGAAGGAGAAACAGCCCTCCTTACTTTTTACAATGGTTTGATGCTACTGTAATAACAGGGAGTTCACAGAATTAGATGACTAAGAATTCTCATAGTCATTTTGCAAAAGACACATAATAGGAATTTAATCCTAAGGCTTTTTATCTTGGCTGCAATCTTACCTGTGCTGCATCTTTGAATTTTCTAGCTTTTGTCACTGTTACACTTCATATCACAACATAATAGAGAAGGTTTCATATCTTGGTTATTTTTGTTGTTTATATTATGTAATTGACCCATTTCCATGTAATTTACCCAGGAAAACTCAAGGTGTTGTTCTTTCCGCATTATAAATGTTTCTGATATACTAATCATTAACCATTTCCCTTAGAAAATATGTCCCTAAAGAGTGGGTAAATTCCAGGGAATGTTGAGCAAAAAGTCTCAAGTGAAACATGGTCAAAAACCGTGAAAAAGGGGTTGAAGAAGGATTAGCTGGTGCTATCAATAAACATATTGTGTAACATTGAATATCTTATAAAATTATTGAAAGATCCAAACATAGGATCATGTAAGGGCAAATTTATATATATGGGATCAAGCCTGAAATACCTCTGTTTGTCTCATTCTGGATCAAACTTTGCATCCTTTTTAAGCCTTAAAAGAAAACCTTTACAGATATACATTTGGCTAATTCTAAAAGTTCACAGGTTATTTTGAGTTGGAAAGGACCCACAGGATCATCTAGTCCAACTCCCAAGTGAACACCCACCCAGGGATCAGGCCCACAAGTGTGGGACCATGGGCACCACGCTCCATCCATCCAAGCCTCCCACCAACTAGACCATGTCACTGAGCACCTCACCGTGTCTTCTCTTAAACACCTCCAGGGATGGCGACTAAAGAAGTACTCCTGATTATGTTGTTTTCCTGCCCTTCTCGTTAACTTTCTAAATTGTATAGCAAATACAAAAGTGCTCTCTAATGCACACATATAAGTAAAAACACACTGAAACTATGCATATTTCATATGGATATTAGAAGAAATGTTTGTAATTGCAAATAAGTGGTGGTCCCTCTGCTCTTGGCACTGGTGAGGGTGCACATTAAGTCCTGTGTTCATTTTGGGGTCCCATGTTAGAACATGTCCAGAGAAGAGCAGTGAAGCTGGTGAAGGTTTTGGAGCACAAGTCTTATGAGGAGCGGCTGAGGGAGCTGGGGGTGTTTAGTCTCAAGGCTCAGGGAAGACCTTATAACTCTCTGCAGCTACCTAAAATGGGGTTGTAGCAAAGTTGGGGTTGGCCTCTTCACTTGGGGAACAAGTGATAGGAAAGAAGAAATAACATCAAATTTCACTAGGGGAATTTTAGATAAGGTATTAAGTAAAATTTCTTCTCAAAAATGGTTATCAAGCACTGGAACAGAATGCTCGGGGAAATGCTTGAGTCATCATCCCTGAAGGTCTTTAAAAAGATACGTATGACACTTAGGGACATGGTTTTGTTGTGGAGTTGGCAGCGCCAGCTAGAGTGTTGGACTCCATGGCCTCAACGGTTGTTTCCAACCTAATCAGTTCTATGTTTCTATTCTAGAAGATAATGAAAATAAATGTAGGAAAAGTATTTGCACATAGAGGTATCATTTCTCTTTTATAAATGGCTAAAATAAGGGGGTGGAATCATGTAAGATTTAGTATCAAATTTATAATTCCTAAATGACTGCATTTGATAGGAGCTGTGCATCTCCATGAAATGTTCATCTTTGTCTTTCCCTAAAGCCACATAATGAATGTGCAAAATACTGAAATGTTTAGATTCTCTGTAAGTTTTTTCAAAGAAAAATATCATATTGTCATCTGTAAGTAAACTGTTTCAATAGAACAGCATGGGATACAGGAGAACTGTACAGGTACGGGATATTGCTGAGAGGTTGCCAGAACTAATTAAACCCTCTGATTATTATCCCCTGCTGGTTGTCCAAGCCGACAGTGATGAGATCAATGAGAGACGATCCAGAGAATTTAGGAAGGAATTTAAGGACCTTGGTCAGTTGATCGGTGGGGCAGGAATGCAGGTAGTTTTTTGCTCAGTCCCTGTAGTGGCAGGGTTGGAACATGAAAGAAATAGGAGAATTCTTGCTATTAACAAATGGCTTAGGGACTAGTGCCACTAGAAGAATACTGGGTTTTGTGATCATGGGGCATCCTTCACCAAACCTGGCTTGCTAGACTCTGGTGGGCAGAATCTAACAAATAAGGGCAAAAGGATTTTTGGCCCACGGGCTGGCAGGACTCATTGGCAGGGCTTTAAATTAGGTTGAACTACTAGAGGATGGAAGGACCCTTCAGAGACCTTGATAGGCTAGAGATATGGGCAGATTCTAATAATATGAGATTTAACAAGTCCAAGAAGGATGATTTCTCAAGCAAAGTACTGATTGTAACTACAATCCAGTACCAGAGCTTTTTCAGCAAATAACAAAATTTTTTATCATGATGATGGGCACAAAAGTAGCACGGAATAAAAAAGCTGTTAAAATCTTTTCCCCATCCTTAGATAGCTATGTAAGTCACCTATAGGCTAAGATTCATCACATTTTTTCATCCTTCACAGGCATGGAGAAAGATAATTGGTTTTTCTGACTGTATATCTGTTTTAAAAGCATCAAAATAATATATGCAATAGAATATGATGGGGGAAAATTCACATTGTAAAGTGATAGATGATAATATGCCCACCAGGTAAACTTTTTATATGACAGGGTTAGAGATCAAGAGTAAAGCTAATAATGTATTGCAGAAGACTGTAATTGTCTGGAATATTTTCTGATTATGTTCTTATTTCTAAAATAGTATTTTGATGTACTGCAGCTCGTCTTAGGCTCTGCTAGGTATTAATAGAAACATGTCCTTTAGTGTAAGTATTCTGTTCCACATAGGAAGAATATATTGTTCAAAATAAGAAGACATGTTTCATTTTATAATTGGTCGAAAACTCTTGAGAAATCGTTGTTCATTCTGGAAGGTACTGTAGAGAATAAATTGCCTCTTCTGCTTCAAAAATCGACGAAGTCTTATCTTTTTGCTTCAAGATTTTCTTCTAAAAGTAAATTTAGAGGCTAGGAGAGCAGAAAATTCTGTTCCTATCTTTTATGTAGTAAGTAAAATATTAAAGGAAATTGCATCAAAGATCTAATACTGTGGATTTTGTTTTGGTTTATTTTGGCAGTGAACTTATTAATGCCTATTCTTTTAGACTCACACTTTTTTCTATTTTTTCCTTCTTTTTCTAAAGTTGAATAAAAATAAATTCCCTCTGAACTAAATCCTAGCAAATCTAATCAAAGGCAGTCACTTCACTAAGGGGAAGCAGGAGGTGGGGAGGAACTAAATTACAACTTTCTAAGAGATCCTAAAAAGCAAAATGGAAAAAAGCCATAGTCAATATAATACATCATAACATCATAGAGAGCTTATTTGGAAGGAGTTAAAGAGTGTTGATTAAAGAGGTGTTGGTGTTAAGGTTGTAATCAGGCAGCCATTTCAAGCCTTACTTTCACAGCCTGCTAACATGCAGGAATAACATTTATTTTGTGAACAGTTATGTGACTGATGTCAGAGACAGATGAGAAAAGGATTTTCCCCCCACTCTGGCTTTATTTCAGCTGTAGAACAAAAACATGTAGAGTAAAGGCTTTATGAGTTGTAAAATGAGATGTATTTTATGATTTTTCTCTGTGCTCCTCCAGGATGAAAGCTACTTTATCCAAATATGCAAATTAACATCTGTATAAGCAGAACCTGGAAAAAGTAAAATGGATTCTACATGCTCATATCAATATCTATGTGTGTACATATGCATGTGAATATGAGAGCTTAATACACTGCTGGATAGAAAACGTGCCTTGTTCTTCCACCAAATTGTGTAAATTGAAAATAATTCTGCTGAATTCAGGAGACACAGACTTGCTGTCAAAATGATTCCTCCGAGGAAATAATCAAAAGGCACTGATACTTTAAACTGTTGTATTGCTTAGTATTTACACTGTTGAAAAAAACCAGTTTAATTTTCATCTGATTTTACTACTTTGCAGAAAAATCATATGTAAGTAGTATAAAATGACCAAAGATGAAGGTGTGATATTGATAGTTAGCCCTATTGTATAAGATGCTTTACACCAAATCAAATATTAAATTAGAAGCGTTCTGACTCACATAACCCTCAGCCAAGATGACTTGTTGGAGAAGATGGTTATTTGCCTTCAAAAAATTTTGTTAGCAATATGACTAGTTACAAAAAATCCAGAAATTATACATAATACTAATGTAATTTTGCTCTAAATAGAACATCGAGGAAATCTGTAAGAGGGTAAGAAGAAATCTCTAACTGATGCAAATATAACTGAAGGAAAGTAACCTGATGTAGGAAAGAGGCTGAAAAAGTATCCAAAGCTTTCATTGACACAACCCAAGCTCTGTGTTCTCTTTGTATAGCTCTGCTTTAGGATCTCTTTTGCAAGATGAAAATGGAGAGATGAAGACGGAAAAATATAAAGAAAAAATTCACTTTCTCATCTCTTCGTATTCCAGCTAAGCCTACTACAGATATTTATCTAATAAAATATGACATCAAAAAGAATAAAGCTTCAATAGCACACATCCATTCAAAATGAGGCAAATAAAAATAAAAAGAATCATCAACAATGATCTATAAAGAGGAAATGTAAGCAAATACCTAATGAGAAATCAGATACTCTTCAATTGATGACTGAAAGGCATAGTGAATTAAGAAGCAAGCCTAGCATACATAAAAGTTTTGATTAAAGAACATCGTTTCAAAACCACTCAAAATTGCATTACTGTACTTCCTAAGATTAAAAAGAATTAACAACAGGAAGCAAATTAAAGAAGCCCAAGAAGATAATAAGAAATTTGTTGTTGTTTCTGAAAATACATTTGAATTCATGGACGCCCATTATTTGGCAGTATTAATCAAACACAATTTGGAAAAAAATGAAGAAAATATATTTATATTCTGTCCATTCATTTTATCTAAATAAGAAATAAACAGCTTTTCAAGCCCAGAGCAATGTCACTAAAGATATATGGCTTCTAGTTGAAGTTGCCTGTTATCTGGCCAGTCTGAAGAAGGAATAAGTTTGGGTCTATCTGTGTCTTCTCACATGAGCAAGGTTTAGCTTATGGTTGAGCATATTAGATAGCACTGGAATATATTCTGTAAATGTACAAATTGAAAAGCCCCTTTAAAAGTGTTTCAATGAAAACCAGTGAGTAGAATTGTATGTATGAAACTTAAATGCTAATGTCTATAAATTCAAGAGGATCATATGTGTTTGAAAAAGAAAGGTCTTATCTTCTAAAGGTTCCCATACTTGAAAATTCATTAAAAAGGCCATTTAAAAGTAATTCCTAGGAAACTGAATTACTGCAAATCACAGAAAAGTTTTTTCTGTTCAGAGATACTTTCCAACTTGGCTCAACCCATCCAGACAATTGAGACACCGTGATGGGAACTGTAGACATGGTCACACTACCAGAAACTACCCAAATCAAGGCCAATTCTTAGCAAATTACTTCCTGCATAACCCTACAATGCTTTTACATTTCTCCATCCTTTAAACCAAATTGCAGTGATGTTTGCCTAACATACACTAGTGATTCTTGTCATCTGTATATATAGTCCATTTAAGAAAAAAGTATTTGAATCTCCTCAAGGGAAGCTCATGCCAATGTGGAAATCATTTTGAGGACTTCATGAAGCACACTGAGTCTTACGGATCTATTACACAAAAGTGTAAGTAGACCTCAGCTCATGAAAATGAGAGTGAAGATTGTGTAGTTGCACTGTTGAATGCATTGTTTTGCCTACAAACATTCATTCAGAACTCAGCTACACAAGATCTGCTCTGAGGGGATAATTGAATTATAAAGACTAATATGGTGATGAAATAATGTGTCTTAAAATTGGATTATCCATTCACTGCCTTTTTGCACAGAAAAGGCTGAAACATACTGACAGTTGTGAAACTATGAAGACTACTAGTGGAGTTCATCAGAATAATATAACTCTCCATCTTCTAAATTTATCATATAGATTAGGAGAATAGATACTAGGAGTTCTGGACTCCAGGACAGTGCCCTAGGGGCTTTGAAGTTGCTGTTTCTGTATTGAGCAACAGAGTAATGAGGTAGTGTTAACTCCAAAGACTTGACTGAAGATCTATTAACTATTACTTTTCTAACTACTAAAAACATGAATTCATTTCTACATAATTCCTGGAGTTGAGTAATCAATATCAAACAATAATATTTTGTTTTTCCATCTATTTTCCATTCAGCATTCAAATTTTTCAACCTTTTTTCCACAGAATGATAAAGGTTAGATTTTTCTTCTTAATATAATTAAAGACACTACAATCAAAGTGCTGATAATTGTATATAATTAAATGTTGGAGCCAAACTGCGAAGAGAAGGTTAAGCACTTCAAGAGGAGATGAAGGAATTCGAGACTGACAATTTTTGTACAAGGACCCTGGAGAAGGGTCATCCTGCTCTTTGTACTGCTGGATGGCCAGAAAATGCCCTTTTGGTGTGTTCTAAAAAGAGAAGGGAACATCATTGTGAAAGATTGAACAAAAAGATTCAAAATCATGACCTTATCTTTTCTTCCAATTGTTCTGTGAAGACTGAAACATTACAGAGGAAGCCTCCAGTATGAGGCAGAGATTTTGTGCTACTGTTTAAATCAGAGTATTTAATATGTGGACATGTGTTTGGCACTGCTCAATTACAGTAGCTCCACATATTTTCATGGTTTGATGCCTCAGAATAGAGTATCTCTTAAAGGACTTCCTGAGCATGGCTAATTCCTTGATGAGTCAGCTAGGCTGGTGGAGACTCAATTTTTACAGCTGTCTCAACCTTTCATTCTAGAAAAGCTTCAAAATACTTAGCAATGAATCAAACTCTATGGTAACTTATTGGCAGGATTTTGCTGAAATGATAGAGTCGCTACAGCAGTAATTCCCATTTTCATAGCAAAATTGTGTTCTACTTATCCAGCTATTTCAAAAATTGTATTGGAGAAGATTCATTTTCTCAATTTATATTGTCATCAGTAAGACTTTTGATTTTTAAAAACCCAGCCTATTTTAAAAGGCAATTACAATGTTAAAATGTATAATTTTTATTTATCAGCAATACCAACCCAAAAAATAATTTCCATTTATTCTAATTGAAACTGTAATCCTATTTTTCTTTTGTTTTTTCCTTACTTCAACCCTAAGCAGGAGCTAAAAATGCTACATGTCAGTTTGAAAGTGTGGAGCCTTACAATTAAAAAAACGAATCAAACCAACAAACAAAAAGACCCCACTGATTTAGTGTGTAATGGGAAGTTCAGATTTGTACTTACACATAACATGCTTTCAGTAGAAGAGCCAGTTTCTGAGTTGTTCATGCTGTACAGCCCTCATTCACAGAAACTCTTAATGAGAATAATTGCATAAATAAGTAAATGTATTATTTATACCTTCCATCCTGAGAGAGCATTGCAGAAGCAGAAGCAAAGGAAATAATTCTCTTGAAATACATAGAAGGATTCCACCTACCTAAATTGTCACTTGGATCTTTCAGGTAATTTTTTTTTTAAATTATGTAATCAGAACCATTGACCCAAACAGTAATTTACTGCTGAAGATACAGTCAGCCCTCTTCCCCATGTTGCAGCTTCACATCTTAGCAGTATGATTTTTCAGCGATTAAGGAGGTTCCTTCTCACAACTGCGCATGCACAACCTGGCACACATGAATATTCAATTAGGCAGTCATGAATATGAAAATCAATCCGCACAGCTGCTGCAGTGATGGCGGCACTGCCCCTTCCTCCCGGCCCCGGGACAGTGGTGGCAGCACCGCCGCTTTTTCCCCCCGGCACGGCTGCCACTGCAAGCGATACACAGCAACACAGCGCCGAAAAAGTGCCAGGGGTCCGTGTGAGGGTGTGGGGCACATTTGCATACTAATGAGCTACAATTCAACGCGGAATTAGGGTTTTGCGGGACCTGAGTAAGACTACAGTTCCGTGGTATAGGAGACCCAACTATTTGCAATTTGATCTTTGTTTCCATGACTTTTCTTCATAAACCTCTGGGAAGAGGTAGAGGAGATGACTATTATGAAAGTGTAATGGGAATCTTCTGCTTACCGTTTGCATTGGTACCTTATGATGACAATCATCACCTTGTAAATTTATATGGACTCACTGCAGGACAAGAAGCTCAGTTGTGTCTTGGGAGGTAAAAAAGTAGTAAAGTTGACTTGGTGCAAGAAGAATAAAATATCAGGCTGAACAGGCTACTCCTCCTAGGGTGCAAGAAATCAATGTTACATTTATGAACATTGTTCTTATTTATTATCTTGCTTGGGCCAAGTTTTTAAATAGATAACTTTGGTGATTTAATTTGATTATCTGATCACCTTTCTATTTCTTCTAATATATCCTCTTTATCAAAATATTTGCTTTTATTTATGCTCTGGTAATAGTAATTAGATATATCTTTATTTGTGTATTATAATTCTGAAACATTCTCTCAGAAAAACATCAAAGTGAACTTAAAATCTTGATCCTTTAAGCTTAAGAAGAATGGCAATTAAATGAGTGCTTTTGTATACTGTGAATTTACTTCATCATTTACTATGAATTATTGACATGCAATATCATGCATGTCAATAATCGGGCTCATTGGGCTGAGCGTGAGAGGATTCAGATTAGTACTATAAACAATTTTCTGGATTGTGAGACAACTTAAAAATGTTTGGAACATATCCTTTTGGGAGCAGAATTTGAAACCCAAGCTTCCAGTTCTATTCTTGCAATTTCAAGACTTTTATGGTAGTTATCACTTCCAATTGTCAGAGACTAAACATGTATTCATTTATGTGACTCCAGTGGCAGCCACCTCAATCCAGTTAGGAACTGGACTAAAAGCACTACAAAATAGACTGTATTTTTACTGGTAGATGAGAGACAAATGAGAGGAATCTCCAAAAGGCTTACAAACAGCAATCTTAAATCACTGAGCAGGTTGCTGTTAACATCCTGAAATATCATTTTTGACTGAGAATACGTCTCTATTATTAAGCCAATGTTTATTTTACTTTCTATTACACTTCCCTTACTTTCCCAGGACTCTCCAAGCATGTGCCCGGCTCTGAACAATTTACAAATTGATATTCACATTCCAGGTGTACCTCCTCCAAATGTTTCTAGAAAGTTCATAGATAATTTTTGTTGCCAGCACATTAGTGACCCTCAGTTCTTTACAGACTCCTTTTGTTTGTTAAAATTTCATTTGCAATCATACTTTGAGAGCTGTAAAAATTTTTATGAATGCATATAGAGCACCAGAACATTTAATATTTGAGTTGAGTCATTATAGTGATAGCCCTAAACACAAAACATCCAATATGAGTGAATCTTTCTTTTACCTTCCAGATGCTTTATTCAGACCCCAAAAGCTTAAATAAGGAGTGTCTTCCATTATCCAAGTGCTTTTGTGTCCATGCATTTCAGGTGCTTATGCAGCATCTCTGTTTGGTTTGTTAGTTCCCTAAGCTGATGACCTCTTATGTGCTCATGTATTTTATTGAATTTGGACTGTGAGATCAAAGTTAGAAATAAACGAGTACTGCTGAATATGGGTAAGTGCACGTATCTACTCAATTGTTTAAATAATTTAGATTAATCATTCAAAAAGCAGGAATCAAATTTGAGAAAGACACCTGTGGATTTTAGAAATCAGGCTTGGTGGCTGATTATAGTGTTTTAAAGAATATCTTCTTCAAGAACTTTATGCCTATAAGGTGTGCAAAGCAGCATATTATTTCTCCTGAATGGGCAGTAAGAGCTTTACACTACGGTAGTTAAACGACTCCCAGAAATGAAAGTATTCATAACTTCTATTTCTGCTTGCTGTAGAATAGCTCATGAAACTGTATGATCAGCAAGAACTTTGAGATAATTTTGTCTGTTTTTATTTGCTTGCTGTATGCAAGACTGTTAAAATATTCTTTTATCTAAAGTATAATAAGGAGACAACTGCACTGTGAACAGCTAAATCATTTAACTGCTTCAGCAAAAGAAAAAAAAGGTAATCTTGAATTTCATTCAGAAAGCCTCTGAATAAAGAAATTGAGGGCTATCATTTTAGTCTTAAAAGAAAGCTTTTTTTCTTGGATAAGCTACAGAAAACTTCAGTTTGACTGACAAAATTGTGTTGCACACAAAATATATTTAATAAAAGGAGATCAATATTTTCAAATTTAAATTTTCTTTTTTCCCCTGAACACTTAAAGACCAGCTTTTTTCCTTTTGTAATTCTTTTCTCTGATACTTTAAGTCTCAATTAGTGATAGTTTTAGTGCTTCTGCATCTGTCTTACAAAATAAACGCCTTCTTACAAAAGCATTCCATTTATTACTTTACAAAGAAATTCTGATATTTCTACATTATTAAGAGTCATAAGACTCATAAATGGATCAATAAAGAGAAATTAATAAACTCAAATGCAAAATGTCACAAGAAAAACATATTATGCTTCTGACAACTGCTGACTTATGGAGGTGGAAAAAATGAAATGAACAGGTATTAAGTAAAAAAATTCTAGTAAAATCCACTCGTTTTCCTAAAAAAACAATTTAGTAATGATTATTTTGATAATCAGAATAAGATGATCTGAATGTTACTTTTCCTGTTTAATTTCTAATACTGCTTCCATTATGTTAATTGATTTTATTTATTCTGAGGATTAAAATAAATTTAGAAAACAGTGGGATGTAATCACCAAGGTTCATGTTTAATTAACAAATAGGTAGGCATAGCATTTAAGAAATATCACAGGTAAAATATTTTTTTTATAAGCATATGGAAAAAATATAATTATTCCAATTGTTTCCTCTTGTTTAGTACCATGTCACTGTATAATTCCATTGACCTTTGTGAAATGTCCAAGTTTTCAACACACTGTAAAACAGCAGTGGCTTAGAGGCCTAATTACAGATGATAGTTAGAAGAAAAAAATCTTCTTCCTATTCCCCTTCAAATCCAAGGTTTATTGATTTTTTTATCTCAATGTGTAGAAATATATCTGTTCTCTAGACTTTCTGAGCACATAGAAAAATTGTTATTCA
>WEKX01027908.1:7752-48115 GCA_013390025.1 Pitta sordida
GACATGTCTGATAGGAGTGCATACAGTAATGTTCTAGTCCAGTGTTTGAGAACATAAGATTTCTAGTGGCACAATTCATAAACAAAAGTTTGATTTAACCCTTTCTCACTGACAGATTTTTAAAGGATGTCAGCCCAATAACTTTCCATAACATGCATGTTGCACACTGATACTTGCAAAATGGAGTGCAAGAATTTTGTATAAAGCTTTCAAAGAGAGGCAATGATCAGAACAATCTTTAGAAAGCCTGGCAGCAGCGTTGTTTGAAGCTGGTTTGAGAAGAGTGTTTGTGCACCTTAGCAAATGTGTTGATTGATTTTAAAAGCAGTTGAGGCAGGACCCATTCGTGAGCTCCTGTGCTCTATAAATATTCATGAAGAATCACAGTTGTGATTTGCTCTCAAACTCCGAGAGTACATTTCATGGAATTCCTGTATTAATACTGGGGTAATAGGAAAAAAATCCGTTATGTTCAACCACTGTTAATCTGTCAATTTAATTAGACCTGCCACCTTCTGTTTAGGAGAGCATGAGTTAATTTAGAATGTTTTTCCAGCTATTTCAAGTTCTGGTTTATAATTCTGTGTATCATATGTGAAATAGTGGAGAAAGGGAGTAAGGAACAGGCGAAAAATGTATAGATTGGTTTTAACAGGGATTTTACAGTGTGGTATATTTTGACTGCTAAACAAAAAAGTCCAAGTAAAATTGATGTATTTCAAAAGTTGTGTCAGGGTTTAAAAGTATTACCAGCTGCAGGATTATTCAGGGGTTTTTAATGGAATTGAAATGCCTAAAAAATGTGTAGCAGATATTTAATTTGGCTAATCATGATAGATATGGAGAACTCTGAAAATTATTTTTGCTTTAAGTCCCATCCATCATCATGAAGTATACTTTGGTATAACAGACATCTTCTCAATATTGATGTTTACATGAACTTAGATTAATGAATCTGTTGTACAAAATCTGTAAAACTACTTTAAATATTAAAACAAACAAAAAAACCCCCAAACTAATGAATTCAACTTTTTTAACCTGCCTTGCATTTTCAAGCATTATAGTTCAGAATCCGAAAGACTGACAACTATTTATACAACTTTTTTTATGGTCAATGTAAAATAGCAAGAACCAGTTGAACAATCTGGAATTATCACTCCTATCATTATTCCCCTGTCATCAGTGTTATCATTTTGCTAGTTAAATATCACAGCACAGTAGTGTTTGAAAACAGTACTGTTGAAGCTGTCTCTAATGGAGAGGACTGCCCATTAGAGGTCTGAAGTGTTTCTGTGTCCTAATCAGTTCAGCAGGTTTGTACAAAAGATAAAAGGCCACATGGGAACTTGCTTCCATCCTACAAAGTTCAAGAGCTCCCAAATGTCTCTCTACAGGGACAGTCTGTCCTCCCAGATTACTGGGAAGAGGAAGCCTCTCCGGCAAGGAACAAAATTGGGGTTGGAGGAAGCATGCAAAGAGAGCGTATTTCTGAAAATACCGGTGGCAAGTTCGAAAAACGAGGCTGTTGACCTCTGAATAATTGGTCAAAGTTTTTTTTCTTGGGCCAGCATGTCTTCAGGTTCCGCTCCTTCCCAAGAAATTATTTATGGCCTTGGAAGGCTCCTCAGTCTCATTTCACCTTTCAGCCACTCTCAGCAGCAACTTTCTGCTTTTCATGTTACAGACCAATTAACAGAATGATTCACAGCAGGGAGTTCAAAATAGGTTTAGGTTTGGCTCCTCCTGCAGGGAAAAAGGTTATGTAAATGCCAAGTAGAAAAGAAGAAAACGGGACTTAGAATTGCGGGGAGGCCATATAGCCAAGTGGCACATTTCTGTATCAGCTTTTAAATTGTGTACTATTTTTTTAATTCCATTTCCAGGTGGTTAGTTTATGTTAACAACCATTTTTTATTTAGTATTGAGGAAAACTTTCAGACACTATCCTGCTTCAGGAAGGTTAGGGCATACTTGAGATTACTAGTCACGAGCCAACCACATGGCTTTTGAAACACATGGGGAAAAATGGTTTTCCTCCTGTAGACTTACAAGTCAGAAGATAGGATTTCCTGCAAAACTTTCAAAATACATTTGTAAGGGGCACTATGACTAGCCAGCTACAATATGGGATGGAAACCAGACATCTTCCACTGTTCCAATGACTTGGGGCTTTTTACAGAAAGGAATTTGGTCATTGTAAATTACACAGGAGAAGTGTAACTGTGTGTAAGAGAAATTCCCTGAGATGGAGGCTGTGCTCAGTGGATTATTTCTGGGTTTTAGTCAGTGACTATAATTGAGTAGATTATCAGTAATGAAGGCAAAGGACAGAAACTGGTATTGCCCTATCCAAGTAAAGGTGAGATCTCAATGGCCTACAAAAGAGCTTCTGTGAAATGGTATATTAATATGCTTTCTGAGAAGCAATCATTTCTTTACCTTCATAGTCTCTAGCACAGAAGAACACGGCCCTGGAGATTCATACACAAATCTGATGGCTGACTTCTGTTAATCCGATCAGATTCTCAGAGGACAAAAAGGAAATTAAATATATGAGCAACATAACCAATTCTAACAATTGTTATTAATAGTATCATAAATTTGTTTAAATGTATCACATCATTGCACCCCAAAAAATTAATGCATCTAATAAGATACTCCAAAAACCTGTTTAGTTACAGCATATTTTCTCACCATAGTCACTGATTTGTGGCAGTTGTAGGCATTCTTTGTGGTGCTTTTTAAATGGGAGAAATTTTTCATGCAGTACATTATTCCTCTGAAAATTGTCACTAAATTCAGGGATGTCGGTGAGTTCAAAACCTATTTGTAATAAATGTTTAGATTGGATCTACAATGGTATGCAGAAGAGCTCCCATAATCCAAGGCATAGACTTTGCCTTTTGCAACCATTCTTTTCATAAAAATCATAGTAACACACTAGACTTTATTTTCCCTTTTACGCAGCTTCAGTACAAATGGTAATATCCATGCTATCCATCCACATCTCCTTGCATAGTCTGTGGTGAGGAGTAAATACCATTTTTTGAAAGTAACGTTTTTGTGTCATCTGGTTTAGATACCTACTTTAGGATAACATAAATCTTGTCCTGAACACACACTAACCATGACATGTAGCAAGTGAGATTTTTTTTAAGTTGATTTTAGCATTTTAATTTATGTTCTTCTCGAAGGATGTTAGATTTGCATGGCCTTTAGAAAAGGGTCAGTCAGCTCCAGGCTCAGTTGTTTCTTGAGATACATAGGTCGCTGTGATACTGTGGTAAGACAGGTACAAACCATTCCCAGCCTTTTCCTAGGGCTTCTGTCCTGATAAGTAGTCTTCGAAATACACACATTTTAAAGTAATACTCACCTTTCAGCAGTTCTGACAGTGCTGAAGTGGAGCAAAAGAATGGGCTTTGTACACCTTTGTACACCTGAAACGTTGGCCGCTGGTCTAGAGTTTGCAGTGTCCGACAGCCTCCTGTAGAAAGTCATGGAATAAATGACTGCTGGGCAGGACAGGCAACAGTGGTTGGGCAGTACTGCCTGCAGGCCTATGGATTGCTGTCAGATATGTGCTTATCACAGTTTGAGAAGTCCTGAATGTATTCCAGTGCTGCATATGGAATATAGAGTCAATGGGCACAGGAATTGTATGTTGCTCTGGTCACATCTGTGTAGATCTGTGTGTAGCATATGTTCACTAATAACAGTAAAGCCTAAGTAAGTCGGGCTTACTTGAAGTGCCACAGGGAGCCAGCAATGAAATCTCAGTCATCATATCTTTTAATTGCATTTCTTAGGGTTTTTTGTTATTTATTAAGTAGTTATTGTCACTAAAAACATATCATTTGTTTTTCTGATATGACAAATAGTCTATTCTTTGAATTGCTTCTGCTGAAACTTTTTGATATCCTGCCACTTTATATAGTTGTGGAATGTTATCAATTTTAGGTGATGCTAAGCTGACCCTCACAAAGATAGATATTCTCTGTGAACTTGTATTGAGCTGTCTCTGAATATGAGGAAATCTGCCTAAAAATGAAGCAGCTGGTTACATTACTATGCTTACAAGATGTTGGTTTTCTATATATAGTGTGCTGGTAAACCAAAACAGAATAAAAATCCAAGCAAACCAAAGCAAATAAATTTCAACCCCAGGGATTCCAGTGCTCTGCAAAAATATTTATGCACAGAGAACTACTAGATTTTTGCACATCTAGGTTTTGCAAATGTCACCATCTAACTGTTTTCTGACTAATTTCTGAGCTAACTAATTTCATCTAGCTAATTTCATCTAACCAATTTCTGAGCCAGTTATTTTCCTGAGCCAACCAGAGTATCAGTAAATTGTTTCTTCTGAAAGTTATTCTTGTATTAGAAATCTAAGGGGTCAAAAAACTGAAGCCACCTGATATGTGGCGATATAAATAAAGCCAGATATGAGGCAATGACTTCATTATATTCAAATACATTGGAGTTCATTATAACTATTGATACTGCTCGCAGTATAGTGAGAGTCACACTGCAAATAAGAATTCTAGTCTTTCAGATTACTTGCATAAAGTTCAAGTTGTTTGAAGTTTTTCTTTTCAAAAGTAGATTAGTTTCTGGTTTTTCATTTTTCAGCCAACGCAGACTGTGATGCCTGGTCAGGTAATGCGTGTTACTACTGGTGCTCCAATTCCATGTGGTGCTGATGCAGTGGTGCAAGTGGAAGATACAGAGCTCATCAGGGAATCAGATGATGTGAGTCACAAGTTAAAAAACTCATTTTTCTTTTGTGTGCAGCAGAAAATGGCTCATGAGACAATACTGGAAATATGAAACATAGTTCTGCAGAAAAGCTCTGATAATCTCAGAAGTTTGAGGATTTTTGTATCAGTTCCTAGTGCCAATTCTGACTTTTTCAGGCTGTGATAACAGGACCACAGACCTACTTGTTCTGACTGATTTTTCATCATTGTTGAATGCTGACAACAAAATACTTGGGAGCATGATTTGAGTGAAAGCCAAATGTCTTCTGGAAATCTGTGACTACACTCCAATTTGAGTGTCTTCTCTATTCACATTTTAAAATACAGAATAGTGGCAATCTCACCAAGTAAGAAGGGGAAAAGTTTTCTTAAATAACATACTGACGCCAGAATAATATATTGAAATATTACAGTGCAGCATTACTGTTGATGTAATTAAAGCTGATTATGATTTTCTGTGGGAAAGTGAACTGTTTTAAGTGCTGCAAAATCCATGGGATGATTGGGATTCTTTTAAATAGACTGTGAAGCTAGTTCTGTATTATCAGAGTTGATCTTGCTTCAGCAAAGGTGAATTTAGTGGCTTTAGAGAGCATGTCTTCTACACGTACCTTCCAATGCATCTATTTAGAGTAAGGGGGTTTATGTTTTTATTATGAAACAGGGGAAGTGCCTCTCAAATTTTTTTAAACAGCAACTAAATTTCTTAAATAGATCTTTGTGCTTCTTTAAAATGAGAACATTGCTGAATTTAAGACCTCTGAAAATGGAGGAAAATCCTCAGGAAATGGATAAGGTGCATATTCCTCAAGCGTATAGACTTAACTCTGTTTAATTTGAATCATATTAGTGCACTACCTTACAGATGAATATGAGTACTGTAGTACTAATTACGTATGCACAGTTGTCTTGACACAGTAAAATGTGCTTTTTATGAAGTACAGGAGCTCTCTGTAGACAACTTTATTCCAGAGACTCCATCTTAGATTTCCTTCGTGTTCAGAGAATTTCTTCTGTATTCCTTTCACTTACCCACCTGTGATTTCAGGACACCATCACCATGTTTGCTGTCATCTGAGAGATTTTAAGGCAAGAAGATATGTCTCTTGTTGACACAATGTCCAAGTTCAAATTTGGAATGAACTATGTGTGTGGTTCTCTGCACAAATCAGTCTTTGGTTTTCTGCTGCTGTTCTGACAAAGCTGTTCCACTTCACCATAGCCCTCTGCTATGCACTGATGGCATCTGGGATGTAAGCAAATGAATGCTAGTGTTCGAAACTAATGAAGACATCAAAAATTGAAACATGCTCTCATGATCCTTTCTCATGCCGTATTACAGTAAATGAGTAGATTTTTACATCTAATGAAATAAGCAAACTGACTAGGCTGTCCTTCCTCCCATCAGAGAAATTGCTGAGTCAATCCTGCTTTGAGGTTACAGATATGTACGTATAGATTATATCTTCCTGTAAAATACACCATTGCCTTCAATGCTAATTAATCATTCCATTAGCCTTAGTGAGCAAATTTTTTATGGCCGTTGCCCATCGTATCACAAGAGGACTATCACACTGCAGAGCAACATAACCTGTTCTTTTCTGCTTCTATGAGTGTCTTTGTCCTGCCTTCTACTTTTTATGGCATGTTGTCCTCTGCACATTTGGCTATGTGCTTAAACTCTGGGTTTTTTCACAAATGATCAGCCACCTTCAATTTCTTTTTCCTGCCTGTAAGTGTGAGGTAGAACTCTTCAATTTCAGCTTGTCTTTGTATACACCACTCTGCTAATCCTGTCCATAATAATTAGAATAGTTTAATTAATATGTTATTTTCTTCTCTCCCTTTTCATGTCTGGGTGGCTACATATGTCAAGAATATTTTTCTTTTTAGTGTTAAGAACTCCTTCAGGGTTGGGATTTAACTGAAATGAAAGCTCTTAACATCTAAAAACTGTTGTTCTGAAAAGAGATTATTTTTAAAATAACTTCAAGTTGTGGTAGAAGTATTTAAATTTTCATAGCAGGCATTCTCCAAATGACTGTAGAAGTCATAGGCTTGAAAGGAATGACAGCTATGCATCAAGAAGAAAAATTCTCATCAGCTTGACAAATAAACAATAATTGAGAAACATATCTACACCCTTTCCATTTTGAGTTTTTGTGTCAACCTGTAGGAGAAAGGAGGCCAGTGTGATAAATCAAAACAAGAGGTAGATCCTACATGAAGACCAAGCATCAGTATGGATGCCGCCTGTTAACAACCGTCAGAACAAGTTGTTCAGACATAGTTCAAAATACATTAATACACATCAAGAATGCTGCCTGACATGCACCAAATGAAAAATGTTCTCAGCATAATGCCCTACCTTTAGCTACCTTGAATTGTCTCGTATTCCTTAAGTATTCTCAGATATTCATCAGTTCCATAATTAACAATCTCTGTACATCCCTATGTTGTCAATAGTCACACTTTCTACAGTGCTTTTCAAACCTGGGATTTCTGACTTCCTCAAAAACCTTTTTTTTTGTCTTGTATTCCCTAATCCGGGAGTCCTTTAGTATTACTAAAATGTATCATTGGATCTCCTCTTCATTCTCTTAAAATGTTCCTGTCTATCTTTAAATGTTGTCAAAGATGCAGAAATTTCAAATCTTCATGACTGGACAACCATGACAGAGTGTCATAAAAATAAAATAGTTCTTGGACTAGGCATCATCCCACGTTTTTATCACAAGCCTCAACTGTCTTTTACAGCCTCAGATGGCAATGAAGGCCACCCTGGGCACCAGCCCAGCCATTTTGAACACTCAGAGCCAAATATTGTCTCTTCTCTTATACAAGAAGAGCAGATGTAAAAGAAATATGCAATACAATTATACCCCCTCATTTGCGAGGAACGGGTCATGCCAGGGCTCTCACGGAACATCAAATTCGCAAACACATGCAGGTCACTAAAATGCATGCAGGCCATGCCCATTGCTCCACCACCCAGCACTCCAGTGCACTGCTGGCTCTTTCCACTCCTCCCCACGGGCTCTCTCAGCACAGGGGAGCAAAGGGAAGCATTTCTGAGCCCTCTCTGACTCGGAAGACACCCCCAAGAATCCCTGGGCTTCTCTTTGGCAATGCTGCCGCTTCTGCAGCCAGGGCCGGGCCGCTGCCACTGCGTATGCTCACAGCCCAAACCCCGCACCTCTGCTCCCCACCCAGTCCCCCTCCCAGCCCTGGTGCTCATGCCGCAGCAGCCCAGCCCTGTGCAGCATGGGCAGGCAGCAGCTGCGGCAGCAGAGTCAGCATGTCCGCCCGGGGTGGAGGGGTCACTCCTCGGCTGCGCTTAGAGTCACAAGGGGTAGCATGACTCCTGGCCCTCCCCGCAGGGCCAAGCCAGTCCCACCCCACAGGGAGCTCTGGTGCTGCCCCTCGGAGCAGAGGCACTGTGCATGCATTGGCCGAGGAAACTCGCAAATGGCTGAAGCAAAATTGCGAGAAATTTTCCACGCAAATCAGTGAGGTAGCAGGGGAGGAGTCACAATGCAGCGAGGATATACTGTAAAAGCATATTTTGAAAATATTGGGATAAAGTAAGAAATTCTTTTATTAGTAATTTTCTGGTTTTCAGGTGATTAAATGTTCACAGTAGGTAAACAGAATAATAGTCTGTAATAACACATTCATTAACTTTACTTTTGGGACCTTAAGTGTAAAACACTTAGTTTGAACTCAGAAAATGCTGTCCATATCACCTTTAAGAGAAGATACAAGTCCTAGTGTCCCATACAACACTACTGTTCCTGTAAAAATTCCAAATGACAGTGACATGCCTTGTTTGTCTTGTAATATCAGTGTCTGATTTATAACTTTGAGGTATTTAAATATTAAGCACTACATGGTAATGTAAAACCAAAATCTGTTCCAGTCTAAGTAAGTTTAGATTTAGTGCTACTGACAGGCTAGCATTATCTTAAAGCTGAGTGTATATATCATCAACCCACTTGCAAGGTTTAAAATTAAATATTAACAATATAGGTCATGTGTTANTGGCCCTCCCCGCAGGGCCAAGCCAGTCCCACCCCACAGGGAGCTCTGGTGCTGCCCCTTGGAGCAGAGGCACTGTGCATGCATTGGCCGAGGAAACTCGCAAATGGCTGAAGCAAAATTGCGAGAAATTTTCCACGCAAATCAGTGAGGTAGCAGGGGAGGAGTCACAATGCAGCGAGGATATACTGTAAAAGCATATTTTGAAAATATTGGGATAAAGTAAGAAATTCTTTTATTAGTAATTTTCTGGTTTTCAGGTGATTAAATGTTCACAGTAGGTAAACAGAATAATAGTCTGTAATAACACATTCATTAACTTTACTTTTGGGACCTTAAGTGTAAAACACTTAGTTTGAACTCAGAAAATGCTGTCCATATCACCTTTAAGAGAAGATACAAGTCCTAGTGTCCCATACAACACTACTGTTCCTGTAAAAATTCCAAATGACAGTGACATGCCTTGTTTGTCTTGTAATATCAGTGTCTGATTTATAACTTTGAGGTATTTAAATATTAAGCACTACATGGTAATGTAAAACCAAAATCTGTTCCAGTCTAAGTAAGTTTAGATTTAGTGCTACTGACAGGCTAGCATTATCTTAAAGCTGAGTGTATATATCATCAACCCACTTGCAAGGTTTAAAATTAAATATTAACAATATAGGTCATGTGTTATTTATTGGCATTGCATGAATCACCAAACCATTGACATTCTGAAGAGGTAAACGCATCAAACTTTTCAGGCCACTGTCTCTGTTCACAGTAAATAAGCAAGATGAATAAGCCTCTTTCTAATTCATACAAAGCTCTTAAATATGAGTTTCCGCTACAGGAATCTACATGAAAATCCTGAAGGATTTAGACCATATAGCTTGTTCCCTAAATATGCTAACATAATGCCAAATTGTCTGTCACTAATGGTCTTGTTGAAGTGCCATCTTTGAAATTGTTCAATGAGATCATGTTGGCTGAGAGGAGTAGAAGGAATCCACACAATATGGATGTCCACTCAATGTCTGTTTAATTGCGTGGAAGGAGTCCACACCATGTCTGTTTGATCAACAGACATTGGATATAACATAGAAAAGATATATAAACACAGGTATCATTAAAAAAAAATAGGAAACTAAAACTACATATTCAGTGCTGGCCCTTCCCTAGTGAGCTCATCAAAGAGAGGATTTCTTATAATGCTGTTCTGTATTAGCACAAATTGTATTACAACCCTGACAAACAAATCAGGAGAGCAATATGATGCGTAAACCATAAGGTCTCAGTGTAATGAGTCCTGTACAAGGTGGGTAGACTTCTGAGAAATTAAACATTAATCTTCTTTTAATAGCTCAGCTGACTCTATTTGATGTCCCTGTGTTTGCAGGGCACTGAAGAACTAGAGGTTCGAATCCTAGTGCAAGCTCGACCGGGCCAAGATATCAGGTCAGTATTTATAAACAATAAAGTATCTGTGTAAGGAATAGAAAGACTTGTGGTTTTTTAAGTCCTTTTTTAACCATGAGTTGTACAGACATTTTGACAATCTAATGAACATACATGGACACACCTCACCTAGACCAAGACCAATCAAGGAAAGATACTTTGAATCTCATTCTGTTTCTCTTTCTGTGTTTTTTTTTCTGTGATATGATTTTCAGACCTATAGGACATGACATTAAAAGAGGTGAATGTGTGCTGGCTAAAGGAACCCACATGGGTCCATCTGAGATTGGTCTCTTAGCAACTGTTGGAGTAACCGAAGTAGAAGTTAACAAGTTTCCAGTGGTTGCAGTAATGTCAACAGGAAATGAGGTAAAAAAGTTTGTTTAGAATTATGATCTGAAATACTATGTCTTCTTCAGAACAGTGTTTTGGGTAGTGATTTCCACCCTATTCCCATGCAGACTCATTTTTTGAACTGTAATTCATGCTGTCATGAGATATTTTTGTGAGGGATCAACTCATGATCAGCTGCTGGTGTTTTCTCCCTCAAGGACTCTCTCAGAGGTCTCACACACTATCTTTGGCAAAATTTTGATAATGTATCTGACCATGTGCCAGCTGCTTTCCTCCTGCCAGCAAGGGAGAACCTGTGGAGTAGTCAGGGTTTTAATTCTTGCTACCAGTCATGACTGAAGAGTAGTTTCTTTTGAGCAGCATTCCTCTGTAGCTATAGTGCAAATGGCTGTTAAGCTGTCCTTGAAAACTCAGTAGTACTACTGAATGCTTTGTTGTAGTATTGTGCCTTAATAGTTTTTCTAATAGTAGCATGTGTTGAAATCCAGACTCTCTCCTGTTGATAGAACTGCAGACCAGCTTTTTAATTGCATTGTCGTACTCATCAGAACAATCAGGTTCAAGATTAACTAAATTTACTCATTTTATATATATTATGTGTTGATCCAGGCCAGCAACTATGCCTCCTCATTCGCTCCTGCAGCAGGACAGAGAAAGAATAGGAAGAGCAAAAAATGTGGGTCAAAATAAAGTCAGCTTGAAGCTTAAAGACAGCATGAAGTTTTGACTGTCCTTTGAAACAAACTTTTTGAAGTACAGACACAAACATTAACTCAATAGCTGTATTCTCATATAGCTTGAGTATATTGAATTATGAAAGACTTTGTAAACTTTTAATATGTTAAATTTTGTCATCTAGTGGTGTTCTTACAAATTCCACAACGCTAGTGAAGGTGGCTGCTGGGTACTATGGGTGGCTGAAGCCAGCCTGGCTGGGACAGAAACTTGCTAGACATAGACAGTGTGTGGCATGCAGGAAATATGCGTAACACTAACTGAAGAACAAATCCAGAGAGCTACAAGGATTAGAGATGATGATTTTCTCATTAGTAACTTCCATATGGTTAGATTCTTTTATGACATTAAAGGGTCCTTTACCTTGTGGACATTCTCCTTTTTTTCCGGTTAAAAAATATCCTGCACGGATGTTTTAAACATCCTATGAAAGTCTGCAAAGAAACAGAGCTGCTAGCCAAAGCATAAAATCTAGCTGTGCTCAACTTTGGTTATTCTTACCTTACTCCCTGATGTTATTGCTGTAATTTTGACAGATGCATTCCTATCAGTAGTATTACTATTTACCTCCTGTCGTATTGTCCCTC
Organism: Pitta sordida; assembly: GCA_013390025.1. NCBI lineage: Eukaryota > Metazoa > Chordata > Aves > Passeriformes > Pittidae > Pitta > Pitta sordida. Next base: position 19,670 of record WEKX01027908.1, read on the forward strand.
TGTGTCCTACAAAAGAATTCCTAATACATACATAAAGCATATGTTTACATATGTATGTTTTGTAGCTTAGCTTCTGAAATATATGACACACGGCAATTGCTATGATATTTTCTTGAGAGAAAGTTTTCATCCAAAACAGTATTTGATATAAGAACTAAGATTAAAGCTTCTGTCTGTTAATCCAGTGCAGACTGTTGTATTTAAAAAACATTGGCAAGTAGACAATGTACTTAAAAATTTTCTTCAATACCTTTAGATCTGGTTAGCAACATCAATGAGGTTCTTTTAAAACCATTTAAAGAGAAGCAATAACTTGGAAACTTGCTTTGGTTTGTTTTGATTTCTAATGTTTGAGATTAGAAGCCAGGTAGTCATAAGGGGAAAGAAGGTTTTGCAGGCATGAACCAAGAGGAACAAAATAAACAACATGGAGGATTGGACTAAATTGAACATGAACCAAGAGGAACAAAATAAACAACATGGAGGATTGGACTAAATGAGCACATTACATATCTTATTAATTTAAATTCTTATTAATTTAAATTCATTTTATACATATACATATGTGTCTAAAAGTATCCTGTCCAATCTGAAGAAGAATATTCCCACCTGTGTAAAGGCACAGTGTTCCAAGGAGATTGACTGAGAGTGTTTCTGGTTTTATAGCTACTGAATCCTGAAGATGACCTCCTACCAGGAAAGATTCGGGACAGTAACCGTTCAACTCTCCTAGCTACAATCCAAGAACATGGCTATCCAACAATCAACTTGGGAATCGTGGGTGATAAGTAAGTACCACATGTTAGTAAAGATGTCACTTCATACTCATGCGATGCACTTTATGGCATCCATGGAAAAAAGAAATACTAAAGAAAATGTCATTCACTGCAAGTGTCACGGTGGTGTAACGGCACATCTTGGAGAAGGTCTTTCACCCTTTTTATTAGAGAAAAAAGTCATTTCTAATATTAAGACAAATCCTTTTTAAAAAATTATTTAATGGTGTTTATTTTATTTTGCATTCTGTTTGTTGACACAGATATCTAATACTGCTGCAAATTGAATTTATTGTTGCAGTATCATATAGTACCAAGCACTATATTTAATACGCATAAGAGAAGGCAACTCTACAGCAGCTGTACTTTTTTTCTGATGCAATAAAGGGAAAAAGAAGGTTTTGCTCAGAGTTTATTTTCCATGCCAAAATTAATTTAGAGTATAAAATTTCTGAGTAGTTGTTGTTTGAGGAAGGCTCCACTGCTGCATGTTGCTCAACATTTCCAGAAATATGTGGAAGAGTCTAAAAGGAACCTGGGTTTGTTTTTAAACTGTACTGATCTCTCTACTTTGATTGCCACAGAGTAGGACTCCACTGATCAGTCTTCCTGTTCATCTGACAGTGATTACTCCTTGTTTCCCAGTGGTAGAGAAGTCGTATCTGTTGAAAGCTCTAGGATGAGTGATTGAAGTGTTCAGTTTTTTGTCCTTTGCAAGACTGCACAGTGCCTGCCATCCATGACTTGAGTTTCTCAGTACGTATAACATATTTCCTCAATTTATTGAGCCCTAGAGGCTTTCAACAAGCTTTCTTGTTTCTCAATTCAGGTATCAAACCAACTGATAGACTTGGTTTGACAGGGAGTTTTTCAGGTTGTCCTACTGAATAGTTAAAATGAAAACAAACAAATAACAAAAACCCACAAAAAAAACCAAACAAACAAAAAAAAGATAGTGAGATAGTGAATTTTAGTATGCACATTTCGCAGTGCCTGATGACATTGTCCCCACCGGGGAGACAAAGTTACTGCAAGGGAAGACAGAATTTCAAAACCAGTCTTCTCGTGCAGTATTCAATACAAAGCATCACTGGCTTGACAGATAGTGTATGAATGGGCCAACCCTGCATGGTTTTACAATAATTAAACTAACCTGCCTGGTGGCTACAGGAAATGCAGTTGTATTTGGAGTATTCATACAGAGTTATGTGACAAACAGCAACCAGCATCTTGTTGTTGTGATCTAGGGGAAAGCAAACCCTTCTGAATACTCTCACTGCATCCAGGCATCTTTTTTGTTTCTCTGGCCTTGCCAAATACCATTGCTGTTCCAAAGAGCAATAAATATCAAAACTTTTAAACTTTAAAACCTAGGTACTGAAGTTTTCAAATAAAACTATTATATCCAGAGATCAGGTTCTTCATTTGTGTAGCTCTTTTTCTTAAAGAAAGAAAACAGCCAGAAAAAGACTCTCAGCTCCTGAGACTCATCTCTATGTAAAATAAGGATTGGTAGGGATTTCCTCTAGCAAAATATTGTAGGTGGAACCTTTTACCATCTGCAGGACCACAGTAACAACTACTGTTATGAACATTACTGTCAATGACAACTTACATACTGTCATTAACAATGTGTTAATCCAGTGGAAAAGATGCTTTCCCTGGTAGTCTCCTCTGGAAAAATCAAAGTTTGAAGCTACTTTTTTCTTTGTGGCCTTGTTCTAATCAAATAGGTACAGTCTCAACTTTGCTTTAAAGTCAACACCAGCAACTGGAGAGTTTAACTAGAGGTCATTGTGCAAAGCAGTAGATACATACTCCATTGCCTTCAGGAATTTTTTCTATGACCTCCTGGCCATGGAGTGTCTGTGAAGATAAGTAATCTTGAAAGCTCTCAGTAATAAATAGCAAACAATTACAGAATCATTGAATCATTTATGTTGGAAAAGACCTTCAAGATCATGAAGTTCAACCCAGCACTGCCAAGTCCACCTCTAAACCATGTCCCCAAGTGCCACATCTAGATGTCTTTTAAATACCTTCAGGGATGGAAACTCCATCACTTCCAATGCTTGATAATCCTTTTGATGAAGAAATTTTTTTAGTGTCCAGTTTAAACCTCCCCTCAGTGCAACTTGAGGCTGCTTCCTCTCATACTGTTGCAAGTTACTTCAGGAGAGACCAATCCCCACCTGGCCACAGCCTCCCCTCGGGTAATTGTAGGGAGTGACAAGGTCTCCCCTAAGCCTCCTTTTCTCCAAGCTAAACAACTCCAGCTCCCTGAGCTGCTCCTAAAAGGAGTTGTGCTCCAGACGTTTCACTGGCTTTGGAATGTCTCTCTTGCAGTGAGATTTAAGGCCTAAGAGAAGTTTTTTACTTTTCTATGTTTTTACAAATATGTTTTGTGACCCTTTTTTACTGGTCAGATGATAGCTGAAAACCAGACAACGAATATATATATCAGTCAAAAGTAGTGTCTGCAGCCCTGCTTTCAGTTATGAAAGAGGTTGGTACTTTTGAATCCTATCTATTGAAATGATCTCTGAGTCTTGAGATAGTATTACCTTGGCAAAAGTAGTAAGAGTTCTTTTAAATCTTTTGGCTTCAAGCTTTTTTTTTTTCTTTTATGCTTTCAGAGTCACTTCTCCAGAGGTAGTTACTTTAGGTCTACTTTAGGAATAGAAATAGTGAACCTCCAATTGTGGAGTGATTTTTGTACTTTGCAGTAAATTTTGAAAGAATAATTTCATACTGTTGACTTAGCCAAAAATCTTCTGCACCTGATACCAGGATTTAATCTTAGAAAGTTGTCTGCCATTATTCCAGCCTCACATGCCCAATCCATATATTTAGAGCAATATGCATCTGCAGTTCTGTTTCAGTCAAAAGGAAAATCTGATTGTGTAAATCAGTTTTATAAGAAGTATGGCGTTATTTCATTTAATAATAAAGCTACTAACAGAACGTTTCCCATATGGATATTTCAGTATACAGTAATCCCTCGAATATTGTGGGAGGTCAGTTCCAGAAAGCCGCTGCACTAAGCGAAATCTGCGAAGTACGGGTAAATAGGGTAAACGCGGTAAAGCCAGTAAATACGGTAAAGGCAGGGGGAGGGGATGGCAACTGTGTTGTGTGGAAGCCACGAATGGTGAACCGCTAAATAGCGAGGGATTACTGTATATCTTTTAGATTAACGTGATTGATTTGATGGAGTACTGTGACACTTGAACAAATGCAATGGACTTACCAGAGAGGTGATACAAAGGGTAAAATCTTGGCGCTTTAGTCAGTGTGTTTGTAGGAAAGATGAACAAGTCTTAGTGTCTGTTTTATGGTTTACTGAAGTTAAACCATATGTGTGTTTGTGTGTGCTCATCTATGTGCGTATTTTGTATGTATAAAATGTATCCAGACATTGAAAAATAGAAATATTTGATATGCCTGCAGTGCCTACAATACCTACAGGTGCAATAAAAATACTGGCAAACATACTTTTCAGAAGGTAAAATTAAAAACTTCTAAGTTTTTGTTTTAATGTATCATGGTAATGTATTTGTTTCCTCCCATACTTTAGATTTGGCGTCGTTTTTTCCTTTTCTTTTTTTAATAAATCCTGTTCAGTCATATTTGCAGATCTAATACTCAAGCATGTAGATTGTTTTAGAGTACTATTTGCAAAGACAAACTTAGAGGTCAGTATTCCTATATGTCATTTCAGGATGTGAACCACCCAGAAGTGTTTAGGTAAAAAACTAGCTTGTCCAGCTGCTTCAAAGCCCAGGACTGTGATACACATAAGCACATTCCAAGAGAGAATGTGGAAGAGTAGGGAAGCCCACAGAGTGTCTGTGGATTTCTGAAGAGTAGTTGGAAACATTTTTTATATCCCTTTGCATATTAATCACATGTGAAGTCACATTTTGAACTGACCGCTAATATGTCACTTAGCCTACAGCTGTATTTTAATTTTTAATGATTTCTGAGATTGTAATTGTTTCCATTCTCATAAACTGTATATACGACTCAATATTCAAAATTTAAAACAGCAATTGCAAAACACAGAGGTGAAATTTACAGTTGAACTCGTAGAAGAAAGCAATAGGAGAAGATAACAGACCAGGGAATGTGATACATGAAGTTATGTCTAGCTAAACGAAGACTTTCTTAACTTGTGTTCTTAGCACATAAAACCAAACTATTTGAAAAGCACACATCTCTGAGTAGAAACAGAAGATATATCCATTTCCAGAACTACTTCAAAGACAAATAAATGCAAAACTGAGAAAAGGAAGAACCCTTCAATGTTCTTACTGTTGTACCTTACATTTTTGACTGAATCTCAGAATCACTTGCTAAAAATTTAAAAAGAACAACTGGCCAGTTAAAGCTGATATTCCAATGTACTTCTGCATATTGACCAGTTGAAAGTGCTTTTAATTTCTTTTCCTTTGCTTATAGTCTATGAAATTATTTGATTCTTTAGAAACTGTTGATAAAAACAGGAGTTATATCCCTGATCTGCTCTCTGTAAGTCTAATTATCAGGATATTTTTGTGTCTGATTATTTCATTTGTGTTGTTCTTTTTATCCACCATTTGTTTAAAGTGTAAAGTTTCGCCGTAGCAAAATCTGCTATAGCATGGGTCTCTGTTTTAGGCAGTCATCTTTCATCTTGAGAGCTTTTCTTCTTCTGTGAGAGACTCTCTTGTTAAACTTGTTAAAGAATTTTGATCACATATGTAATGAATTCAATGTCCTCTGGTTGTACCTTTGTTTACATGAGTGTGTTTCCCCCTTCTCTGCATTCTTTTCTCTGTTTCCTAATTCCTTTATCATTTTTTACTCAGAGACCTATATAACATTAGCTGCTTCCAGCTACATTTTCATTTATGAGTCTACGATTTCACAGTGGAGAGAGAAATTCTTTCTCTCTCATTACGAGAAAAATTTTGGAAATACACATTATCTGCTCACTCACTTTCAAAATTTATCCAAATAGTTATTAAATCCTATGAGATAAATCCTGAAAGCCTATGAGAGCTTTTCTATATTAGAGGTGTTTATTCTGTTATTTATATGCCTTGCCTTTTTGACATATTGTTTGACATAGAGCTCCTAAATGACAGGTACACCTCTTAAAAATCACCCATGCTATTGTGTCACCATTTCATTATGATATCCCAAAAGTAAAGGCTTTGAAAGAGTCCCTTCATGTTTTGGAAGGAATACTGAGATCTTATTCAAGGGTTTAATCTGCTTAAATTTTATGTCTCCCGTACAAAAAAAAAAGGTTTAAATTTTCTGTACTTGTGTGGGTTGTATGTAATTCCTACTATGTATTATAAATCTGATGAAACATCTGGAGTGGAGGGAGAAAAGTAGAGACACTGCTCCAACTCCAGAATTTCTCATGCAATATCAGCCTGACATATGTCATCACATGAGTTAGAATATGAGTTATAGGCAGAATTCAGGCACAGAATCCTAAACTCTCCCTGCACCAGTTTAATGCACAGCTTGAGTACAATCAAATATACTGTGAACAAAAGTAGTTGTAGTGGTAGTAGTAGTAGCAGCAGTATTAGTAGTATCACTTAAAAAATGACAGCAAGAAAATGCTTGTTAGAAAAAAGGCCCTAAGTTAAATGTCACAATAGTAGTTTTCGCTGAAGTGATTGCAGCGCTAGATCTACTCAAAGAATGATGATTTTATGAAGTGTGATCATAGCCTAATGAATGCAGGGACACAGGATAGTGGTTTGAAGGTGATTGAGGTTGTCTCCATTGTGCTCTGTCGAGAATATTCTCTTTTTTTCAAGCAGAAATGTTTAATATCTGTCACAACAATTCTTGGTAATCATTAGGACAAAGTACGAGTAAGTTGTCATATTGACAAGTCATCTCATCTAATGCACATATTCAGAAAACACGAAGGAACATCTGAGCTAAAACAGAGGTGAAAAAAAAGAACTTGTGAAACAGGACAGTGCAAGTCCCAGGGTGTCTTCTGTACCAGTAGGAAACTACATAGTGTGACAGTTAATAAAATTTCATGCTATAGGAGCGACAGATGCAAAGCTAATGGACAACAGTATGTTGTTTTACTAAGTGCCTTCAACACTTCTTCCCGAATTAGCATTTATAGAATCACAGCCCAGTAATAGAGCATGCCACTAAATAGCAAATAATAAAGAGAACAGAATACTATGAAAATCCTGTCTATTTGTTGGAGGGAAATAAAAATTACATTGGTCTAGTTTTGAAGCATATGTTTACAATTTTAAGAGGACTTGGAGGCATAAGTTCTGTTTTCTAAGGAGTTTAATCTTCTAGAGGCCCAAATATCATTCACTTAAATGACTTTCAACCTTCTTAATACCTGAAGTATATATAGGAATTTGGGTTCCCAACTCACTGAGAAATTTTAAGCATTGAAATTTTATTATTAATACCCTAGAAAAAAATAATTAAGCTAATAAAGGCTGTAGATACAGAACACTCAGAGAAGTGGTGAACATTGAAAATGAGTCACTGTGTCAGCAATAGGAATCACTTAGAAAACTTTATATTCTTAATACATTAATTATGTATTATATTCATACTTATGAATAAGTATGAATTCAGAGATCTATAGGACTAAAGAATGTCAGTAAAATTTACAGGATGGAAGATTATATCCTGAGAAGTAAAGATTTAGGAAAATATTTAATAATCGTCTAAATACAAGTTCTAGCGTATGTATAAAGAGCCAAGTCTCCTGTAGAATTCAAAGGTTATTTTTGACCTTACCTTTATATTCCCAGGACAAGAACTATTAAATTTCTTAAGTGGTTGAAAGATGGACTGTGTACTCAATAGTGTTAGAATTCAGGCTGTTTAGATGACTTGATTACATTCCAGTAATACTGAGGAGGATAAACAGAATAAAGTTTCTGTTTCAGCACCAGTGCCTATATAGTCAAGTTAGACTAATTCCAACTGTAAGTAAAACATAATTTTAACAGGGATGGCAATTAGTTTTTAGGGAACTGTGTCAAATGCTTTGATAGATACTTATTTCAAAATGAGATTGGATATTTATTTACAATTCAAACAGAAGAAAGTTCAGGGAGGTTCTCTGGCTATCCTAAGTAAAAATCATTAAAAAATGAGTATTATTTCTCTTGGTCACAAATACTCTCTTAAGTCTTACTTCAGGGAATTAAATTAATTTTTATGTTATACTAATGGACACTATGTAGTAGAAGCACAAACTCAGAAGACCGGTACCAGCAGAAATAACACAACAGAGCTTAGCATTGTGCTGGAAAAAGGTTTGGATTTTTGAAACTGCTGTTCATAATGTTGATGAGTAAACCAGAAGCTGGGATCATTTATGAAACCTGAAAATCTTTTGTGTGTCACTTCCTGACACAATGACCCTCTTTTGAGAAATAAAGGTTGACTTTATTCTGGCAATGAATGGAAGAACAAATGAGGGACTGAAGCCATTTTAGGAAATGGCTGTCTTAGGAAACCTGTCACAAAAAAATCGATATGTAAACTTATAATCTGAATAGTTTTAATGTTTTTCCATAACTTCCAAGCAACATTAGTATGCACCTGATCTGAGAGACACTTTCTGCAATGACCTGTGAGAAGAAGCTTGGCATGGATTTACAAGGTTTTATCAGAGGATTTTAGATTTCATGTTAGCAGTGACCATGTGCATGTGTAACAGTATAACAGTGGTTCAGGGACATTGGCCCAGTCTTAACCTCACGTTGCCCAGTTAGACAGGGTCTATGTGGGCCCAGAAGTGATCTTTGAAATACCAAACTGAAGCTGCTGTGTGCAGGATCAGCTGAGTCTGAGCTGGGGACTGGTGAGGGAGGTTGACTTTGTTGTTAACAGTCCAGCCAGCTGACAACAAGAAAGAGCTCAAGAGTTGTGCAGTGATGTTTTGTGACATGGTCCATTTCAGTCTTTAATATTTTATTTTAGTGGTTTTTTTAAGGTACATATATATATATTCATGTCAAATGAAGATTTTTTACATTCTACATTTAATTGTCCTACATTTAAGAGTATAAAAACATAGATTTCTATTATTTCATATTTCTGTTACAAAGGACACTATCTAAAAATAGTTCCTTCACAGTAAAACTGACTTGAAAGAAGTATACATAAAAGGTAATGCTGCTTTCATAAAATCAGAATTCATGGCAAAACATTAATGGTTTTAACTAAAGTCCTGATACGAGTAACTTTCTCAGTTTTGAACATTTTTTCTAATCCTGCCTCTTGCAGAAGGGTTTCTGGGTATGAAGCTTCTCATGAATGAAGTGGCATCTTTATTGACTATGGAGTTAAAAAGTTAGGATAAATACCTCTTTCCCCATGGTAGTCAAGGTAGCAGTTATTATGCCTTGAGACCCATTTCCTGAATAAGAAGCTGAAACTGTGAGTAAAAGTGTTTCAATGGGGCCCATCTTCAAATATTTTCCCATTATCTGTGGTCCTCCTTCCAAAACGCCAAGTTGTTTAGCGCTTCATTTTGTTTTGTTTGGAACTCATATGTAAAGAAGTTCCTCCATAGATTCTGAAAAGAAAAGTTAACTATGCATTGTTGACATGCCCAGTTGAGCCTAACCCCTTCCATAACTTCACTTTTCAATCCTTGTGAGAAGCCTGTCCAAACTGTAACAAAGATGTTCCCATGCAATCCCTTTCTCTCCCATTGGCTGGCCTTGCAGAGAGGTAGCATTCCCCCATGGTGATTCTGAATATTCAGAGCCACCAAGGGGGACACAGCTGGGCCCAGAGCTTCCCTTTGACCCCAGGAGACTCTCTCCTTCCCTGGCCCTTTATTATACCCCTTCTGCTTCCTTTACCCTCAGGAAGCCAGATGTTTTTAAAGAAGAAGGGACACAGAGCTTCCAGAGCACTGCGGAGACAGGCCTACCAGATTGGTGAGCACTGTTTTTAAAACACTTGGGACGTTGAGGCACATGCATGCTCACAGGCAGACTCGACTGAGTGTCTGTCAGTGCAGAGCTTGGAGCACAGTTTCTAACAGCAGTTATCATACAGAATCAAATGGTGTTTTATTCTGTCCATTAAGTAGCAGTTCCTTGTCAGTTAAGTTCTTATGCACCAGTGCACTGTAGTTCCACAACACTGATAAAATTAAAATTTTGTTGGTATCAAGAATGTTTACATTACTCATTGGTAGCAGCAAACATCCACCAAGACTTTTCCCTTCTAAAAAGAGCAAATTAGAAAAAAACTTGCTTGAAGGTAGTAATGTAGAACGACTTCTGGGAAGTCATTGTTACGACTCTTCCATCATAGCAGGAGTTGGACTTCTGTGGTTCTTGTGGGTCCATTCCAACTCAAAATATTGTGATACTCTTAATACCTGTTTTTTCACTCCTATGATGATCATCTCAGCAGACTAAATGGAATATTCATGAAATCACTAAACTATCCACTATGCATTTCTTCCAAAATACATATACGATTATATACTACATCTTATTTAGGGAGATGGCTTAATCCTACAGATTCATTTACAGAACTTGCCTTTAACACAGGCAGACCAAAGGGGCAGGAGTGATAGCAGAGGAAGAGTAAACTACCTGTAATTTCCTCCATTAACAAGCAGGAAAAATAGTCTGTAGTTTTGTTCATGCAGGAATTAAAAATAAGTAGAAAAGTAATGAAAGTCCTGTAGAAGGCCAGTACCTGAACGCTTCAGACATGAGGATACTTTCTGGGGTAAATGAGCCTATTTTTATAACAAAAGATTGGAGAATTCAGTTATAGCTTAATGCTCACTTTGCATGCTGGAAAAACAAGTTTCTTTTCTCGTTACTGAATCAATCTGCCATATCTTTAGCGCTCAAAAAATTTGGTTTTGGTTAGCAATTCATTTTTCATGCTGAAGCCAGGTTATCATAAATTTGGGTTTCCTCACTGAATTGACTGAAGAGATAACCCACTAGAATCTTTTGCTATACTCTACACATCAAAAAAACCTAAAATTGCTTAGAAGCTGGAATCTACCAGCAGATGATCAACTTGGAATTCCTCCTTTAAATCAGTTGACTCATCCTTGCACATAGCCTAAAACATTAAATGAGCCTTTGGGCTCTTCTAAGCAATGCTACAGCAAGCATCAACAAAAAAACCCCAATGCCTAAAATAAGCCTTGCTAGACAAAACGTGAGCAATAAGAAACTGCTTCCAGAGCAGGAGAAAATGTAACAGGCATTTTCTCTTACATTGAAAACATCTTTGTGCTTGAAGGAATATAGTCAAATATTGTAGAGGCAAATTAAGTTCTAGTTCCTTCCATTGAGTAACAGCTTTCAAAAAATTACAGAATCACAGAATCCATTAGTTTGGAAAAGACCTCTGAGGTCATTAAATCCAACCTATGACCAAACATTACCATGTGAACTGGACCATGGCACTAAGTGCCACATTCAGTTAACACCTTCTTAAACACCTCCAGGAACAGTGACTGTACCACCTCCCTGGGCAGCCCATTCCAGTGTCTAATCACCCTTTCTGTGAAGAATTTCTTCCTAATGTCCAACCTGAATCTCCCCTGGTGCAGATCATGGCAATGTCCTCTTGTCCTGTCACTTGCTACCTTTGAGGGGAGGCTTGATCCCTACCTGGCTACATCCTCTTTTCAGGCAGTTGTAGTCTCCCCAGAGCTTCCTTTTCTCCGGTCTACTCCCTCAGACACTCATCTTAGTACTTGTGCTTCAGACCCTTCACCAGCTCCATTGCCCTTCTCTGGACACACTCCAGTCCCTCAGTGTCCTTTCTGAATTGAGGGGCCCAGAACTGGATGCAATACTGGAGTTGTGGCCTCATCAGTGGCGAGTGTAAGGGAAAAATCACTTCCCTAGTCCTGCTGGCCACACCATTCCTGATACAAGCCAGGATGCCATTGGCCTTCTTGGCCACGTGAGCACACTGCTGGCTCATGTTCATCTCACTGTCGACCAGGTCCTTTTCTGCTGGGCCACCTTCCAGCCGCTCTGGAAGCCTGTAGCACTGCATGGTGTTAATGTGGCCAGTTGTTTCTTGGTTCCTTCTCTCAGTATTATTTCTAGTACTGTCATTTACTCTTCTTGGGGAATTAGTATTATATTTTAATAAACAAAAATCAATGTCACTATTTCATTTGACATTTTCTAAAAAATAGCTGTTTATTTTAGGACACAGCTGATTACAGGGAAATTTTAAAAGTCTCTTTATATTGTCTCTGACCTGTGGCTTCCAAGTAATTTTTCTCCTGGAGACAGACATTTTTTCAGGTGGTTAAGTTGTAATTGTGTAAAAGGTGGAGCTTTCTAAAGAGAGCATTCAATTTGAGGCATTGCTTTTAGGGACTAAGTTTCTTCCTGTCCTAGAGACATCCATATTGCAGTTCAATAGTGGTTACACTAGTTTACATGGGGAATGAATTTACTTAAAATTCACTTTAATTTTACTTAAAATTTATTCTTACTAACAATTGAAGGTAAAGTAAAATGAAAATCTATAACTAAAATCTATAACTAATCTATATAAAATCTATAACTATCTAAAAGGAGGTTGTAGCCAGGCAGGGGCTGGTCTTTTCTCCTTGATCTCTGGGGACAGGACGAGAGGTCATTGTCTTAAGCTTCAGCAGGGAAAGTTTAGACTTGATATTAGGAAAAGGTTTTTCACTGAAAGAGAGATCCGGATTTAGAATGGGTTGCCCGCAGAGGTGGTTGAGTCGCCAACCCTGGACGTGTTCAAGGGGAGGCTGGACGAGGTGCTGAGTGATATGATCTAGATGTAGAGGATAGGTTAGTTGGATTATAGGTTGGACTAGATGATCTTCAAGGTCCTTTCCAGCCTTATCTATACTGTGATACTGTGAAAAGGTAGAAATTCTACCATAACAATACCATTTCACCACGTGTCAGGTTTGGCAATAAATTTGGCATAAAGCAATACTATTTGCTTTACATAAATGACTGGTACTAATTACAGCCATCATATTATTTTAACTTCGATTATGTCCGTGTAAGCCAATTGTCATATTTCTTAAGTGCTCTGAATGAAATAATTGGAGAACTACAGTTACCCAATATTCAGTCTTATTGTTTCAACCCAGCTTTAACTGTTGAATATTTTCCACTCCAAAAGTTCAAACTTTTCAGTGAATCAATATTGATTCACTTCCTTTGTAAGCAGGAAGATAAATTAAAAATCTCTACCAGTGTAATCCCATTCAATTTCTTGGAAAAACTAATGGATTTCTGGTAAGTATAGTGATAAGATTTGTTGTCCTCAGACAGTAAAATACTAGCTAGGGATAATTTTTTAATTAGTGATAACCAGCTGTTTCTTACATGCAGAGGAAACACACACTATTCTGGATTTAGAGTGAATAAAGTGCTCACAATGGCAGAGCACCTGAAGACAACTGTTTGGAAAGCTTTGGTTCTGTTCTTTCAGCACTGATGGAAAAAGTCACTACGGTTCACAAGCAAATGCTGGTAAATGAATGTATACTAGCAACAGACAAGAATGTGGCAGAGGACCATTCATATAGGGATGTGCCCCATACTACATAAACACCTGGCTTCTACATCATGAGACTTTTTCCTGTAACACTCCTATGGCTATTGGTTTTTCTGACCTCTCTGATCCGTGTAATTGTGTTGTGTATCTGAGTGGGAGTCTTCTGAAACACTTCATGGAAACAGTGGAGAAAAATATCATCCAGATACAGAGAAGACATTGAAAGCATTAGACAAATCTCATGGTAACTTCAGCAAAAGAGTTGAAGACTTCTAATCAAAATACCTTTGAGTTCATAAATGTGACAGGAAAATAATATTCTGCAAAATATCATTCTTATTTGCAGCGTCAGCAATTAAAGGAGCATCAAAAGTACCAAAGACAGATTCTTTTATGTTGCTATCAAATAGACAAGTTGAGCAAGCCAAAAGTTGCTGTAATTATTCCAGCTTTCCTCACAAGCTGGCCTATGCTCCTAGGGAAACCATATTGCATCTGTTCAAAGTGATCTAGGGAAATACCACAGAAGGCAGAAGGAAGAAACATGAGAACATGATGAAATACACTTGAGAATTTTGAAACAAATAGTTTCACAAGAGTGCCTATATGTTACTACTTATAGAATCAAAATTGGATTTTCTTCTGCTTTCAAAAACGATACTAGTCAAAACACAGAATTCCTATTCCATTCAAATATTCATTCACTGAATTACATTCATTGAAATATATTCATCAACTCAATATTAGATTCTACAGAAGCTGGATTTTAGTTGGCTAAACCTAAAATTACATCTATTCACCATTCTGCATCCTGTAAATTGCTGATATGCAAAATATTCCTCTTGGCCATGAGGTGAGAAGTGGTGACAGACTTTGTCTATGCCTAGCTGCATTTATGTATGCATTTTGAAATCTGTCACCTCAACTGAGTGAGCAGAAGAAGAAAAATGAGAGTTAACCATAANAAATCTATAACTATCTAAAAGGAGGTTGTAGCCAGGCAGGGGCTGGTCTTTTCTCCTTGATCTCTGGGGACAGGACGAGAGGTCATTGTCTTAAGCTTCAGCAGGGAAAGTTTAGACTTGATATTAGGAAAAGGTTTTTCACTGAAAGAGAGATCCGGATTTAGAATGGGTTGCCCGCAGAGGTGGTTGAGTCGCCAACCCTGGACGTGTTCAAGGGGAGGCTGGACGAGGTGCTGAGTGATATGATCTAGATGTAGAGGATAGGTTAGTTGGATTATAGGTTGGACTAGATGATCTTCAAGGTCCTTTCCAGCCTTATCTATACTGTGATACTGTGAAAAGGTAGAAATTCTGCGATAACAATACCATTTCACCACGTGTCAGGTTTGGCAATAAATTTGGCATAAAGCAATACTATTTGCTTTACATAAATGACTGGTACTAATTACAGCCATCATATTATTTTAACTTCGATTATGTCCGTGTAAGCCAATTGTCATATTTCTTAAGTGCTCTGAATGAAATAATTGGAGAACTACAGTTACCCAATATTCAGTCTTATTGTTTCAACCCAGCTTTAACTGTTGAATATTTTCCACTCCAAAAGTTCAAACTTTTCAGTGAATCAATATTGATTCACTTCCTTTGTAAGCAGGAAGATAAATTAAAAATCTCTACCAGTGTAATCCCATTCAATTTCTTGGAAAAACTAATGGATTTCTGGTAAGTATAGTGATAAGATTTGTTGTCCTCAGACAGTAAAATACTAGCTAGGGATAATTTTTTAATTAGTGATAACCAGCTGTTTCTTACATGCAGAGGAAACACACACTATTCTGGATTTAGAGTGAATAAAGTGCTCACAATGGCAGAGCACCTGAAGACAACTGTTTGGAAAGCTTTGGTTCTGTTCTTTCAGCACTGATGGAAAAAGTCACTACGGTTCACAAGCAAATGCTGGTAAATGAATGTATACTAGCAACAGACAAGAATGTGGCAGAGGACCATTCATATAGGGATGTGCCCCATACTACATAAACACCTGGCTTCTACATCATGAGACTTTTTCCTGTAACACTCCTATGGCTATTGGTTTTTCTGACCTCTCTGATCCGTGTAATTGTGTTGTGTATCTGAGTGGGAGTCTTCTGAAACACTTCATGGAAACAGTGGAGAAAAATATCATCCAGATACAGAGAAGACATTGAAAGCATTAGACAAATCTCATGGTAACTTCAGCAAAAGAGTTGAAGACTTCTAATCAAAATACCTTTGAGTTCATAAATGTGACAGGAAAATAATATTCTGCAAAATATCATTCTTATTTGCAGCGTCAGCAATTAAAGGAGCATCAAAAGTACCAAAGACAGATTCTTTTATGTTGCTATCAAATAGACAAGTTGAGCAAGCCAAAAGTTGCTGTAATTATTCCAGCTTTCCTCACAAGCTGGCCTATGCTCCTAGGGAAACCATATTGCATCTGTTCAAAGTGATCTAGGGAAATACCACAGAAGGCAGAAGGAAGAAACATGAGAACATGATGAAATACACTTGAGAATTTTGAAACAAATAGTTTCACAAGAGTGCCTATATGTTACTACTTATAGAATCAAAATTGGATTTTCTTCTGCTTTCAAAAACGATACTAGTCAAAACACAGAATTCCTATTCCATTCAAATATTCATTCACTGAATTACATTCATTGAAATATATTCATCAACTCAATATTAGATTCTACAGAAGCTGGATTTTAGTTGGCTAAACCTAAAATTACATCTATTCACCATTCTGCATCCTGTAAATTGCTGATATGCAAAATATTCCTCTTGGCCATGAGGTGAGAAGTGGTGACAGACTTTGTCTATGCCTAGCTGCATTTATGTATGCATTTTGAAATCTGTCACCTCAACTGAGTGAGCAGAAGAAGAAAAATGAGAGTTAACCATAAAGGATGAAATCCATATCCCATCTTTCCTCAAAAAGAAATGTCATTGAACTTAATGAGATCTCTAAGTACAATAAGTACAGTCCCTTGTTTATTTGATGAAAGTTTTTCTGAAGTAAAATTACTGTTGTGGGGTAGGTTTTTTTTGAGGTGGGTGGGGTTTTTTCTGATGTAGAACTAGAAGCTTGATAGGGATCTCTACATGCAGGGGGAATTTCTGGAAGGTCCTTTTACCTCAGTTAAACCTTTTCCTCCTGTAGGACTTCTGTTTAACAGAAAAGAGATCTCATAAGGCACAAAACTAGTACAAACCATTGTTCCCAGTTTGTGGGGACATGGCCAGAATGTGCTAAACTCAGGGCACCTCCAGATGGCACATTGCCTTTTGAAGTTTACAGTCAACTACTGTAGTTTAGAGGAGCTGCTGGTCTACTTGCGTCTTTAGTGTGATTGGTGTAGGACCACTGCTAGCACTTCAGTTTTCACTGTGTGTCCAGGAACCTGTAGCTCCTCTGAATCTGTCAAGGATCATGTCTTTCAGCATACAGCTGAAATACTTGAGATACTTTTTAATAAAGTAAAACGGTAGGCAAGAAAGGTTACCCAGCTCTGCATTTGAACTCACAATAGACACTCCCACAATAGACACTTCTGCATGCATCTGGGGCATTATGGTGCATGTGTATCTTTCTGTATCTGTGTCCAGTGTGTCTATAAAGCACACAGGTTTGAGGTGCTAACTGTGGTGGCTTGCATGCACAAATATTGCAAGTACAGGTTTCCAGAAAACCTGTGTTTTTAAAAGCCCAGACTGCTGCATTGAGGAATACAACAATCACAAGTGTTATTATTAGCCACCCAATAGTAATAGTTGTATATGGCAATGGACAGCAAGGACTGGAAATGACTGTCAGGTAACGAGGATAATTTGAATAAGTGAGCCTACTGTGGCAAAAAAATGGTCCTGGAAATTAGTCATGAACTGTGGATTTTGTATTGTGACAATTGCGTGATAAGTCAGTCCTAACTAAAGGACATTTCGATTTTAGCAGAGATCACTCATTTTAGTCCAGAGTGGTAGGTGATGCAGATCACAATTTGATGTTATTTTTTTTTTTAAATTAAATTATAAAACTGAGCAGTTTAATTGCATATATCAAACTGCTGCTATTAATGGTTGTACCACAGGAAAGGCTGACAGATTTATAATTAATGACAGTGAAGCACAACAATGGGATCAACAGAAATGAATGACCAGGTGTTGATTTCTATTTGAAAGAGAAAATTACACTGTAATTTAGGGTACTTCTAAATGGCACTTAAAACATTGAGAATTCTTTTTTCTTGACTATAATGTAGGTATGTCTTTTGAGAGTGAGAAGGAAAAAATCTGCATAGGTGATGTCTATTTTAATGAGGCTTGCATTATTTTCTTGTTCAAGCTCTTAAGCTGTCCTGTATATCTTTTCAGTTCAAAGACGGCTCAGTAATCAATTGTTGCGTGTTTTCCACAAACTAGCTTTGATAATCAGGACTTTTCATTAATCCAGAAGGTGTCCTTCTTCTGCTATACTGCCATCCTGCAAGTTCCCTCTTGAAATTAATGAAATCAAGTGGCATGTCAACTGCAATGTCATGCATCTGCTTACTGGTTGCATGCTGCAGCCATTATACGAGTTACCCTACAGCTAATTTCCAGATTGCAATGTTCATTCTTTTCCAAAAAAATGAACAAAGAGGGTCAGGAAATTGGAGTAGTAAAGTAGATACTATATTTATTAAACTGCCAAAATTAGCAGAAAATGTAAAGATATATTTAAAAATATATTAATTCTTTAAGCATGTCTGCAGCTTCAAAAATGTATGTACAATACATATTATACCTGTGCAGACACAATCTGCTCTAGATGTTGAAAATTTGGATTTTTCCTTGTTTTATCTATATGAATAGTTTAATAAACTGTATGCAGTCCTTACAGGACAAATTTTCTTGAAGGTATTTACAAGAGATGCTCAGATGTGATCTGAAACATAGGGAGTATAACTTGGTTAGTAAATTGCAGCATACTAGAAAAGCACACTCTTTTTGTGCACAATGTCACTCTGACTGAAACTCAACAAATGAAATGGAATAGTTTTCTCATCTGGAAATGAGACTTCCCTTCAAAAGATTAAGGTATTCAGCATTATATTTAAATACCTGTTACAATTCTGTCCATGAAGGAAAAAATTCAAGAATAGCACTTTGACAAGATATTTTAAAGGATTTATCAAGGTGAATTAGACCATTACTCTAGCTAATCCAGTAGCCTGCCCCTAGCAATGGCTAGGGCTTCAGAATACAGCTTCTGATTTGCACCTGCTCAGACAGTGAGTGTTATTTCCCAGCTTCATGGTGATTTGTCACATGCCTTTAGAACTATCTTGTGTTATGCTCAGATGCCAAAGTTATCTTGTCTGTTCTTTCAGAATTTAATAGCTTTCAATTATTTATTCCCTTTCCATGTCAATCCAAAGGAGAAACTTCTCACTGTTCCACAACAAATGAAACATGAAGTAGTATCTTGTTTTTGTAAGTGTTGATATACAATTTGTATAATAACGCTGCATTTCATCTACTAAAGGCAAGGAAAATGTTTACTATAGTGTTGATTGAAGATTGCAACAGGTGATTCCTGTAAGGAATGTTTAGTGCTAATTGCAGAGTCATGGAACTACCATCCTGAAATACTTCATGAAGTCAGGCAAACCTAAGTGACAAAAAGAATGATGCCAGAAATGGCAAAAAGAGAATCACTTTCTGCAAAGGCAAGGGAAGGAATTCTGTAAAGTCTCCTTTTGCAAGATAAAAAAACCAAACAAACATAATTATTCAGGTTATTACAACAAAATCTCTGTCACATCATTCATTTTGTAAGAATTTAATGCATCTTGCAGCTATCTAAAGATGATAAGCAGTGCTGTTGGTTGGATAAAGTTTTAGTGGTAGAATTTTTTAATGTCTTCCATTATACAGATGATAAAATTATATATTATAGAGATGATTCTATTGGAAATACTAAAAAATGTAACAGGTCCACTAATACTTAATGTTTTATATGACATAATAAATTGAACAATTAACTACTCCAGTGGTATGCTACACTCATACAGGAAGGTGTGAATTGAGTCTTCATCTGATTTGAGTTTGGGTTTATTTGGGGGATTTTTTAATCTATTTTTTCCTGTGGTAAGCAATTTTATACTATACAAATGCATATATATATTCATAATGTAAGTAGCAGCACTGCCATTCTGTTTAACAACATATAAATAGATACTTGTTTGCTTTTTACTGTTCCTTCTGTTATTCTCAAACCACAACCAAAAGCAAGCACACTTCATAATCCAGAATTAGCATGTCCCCAGACAGGTGGTCTTGCTACCTGTGAATACCTTCTAAATAATTAAACAAGATAAAATGAAACAACCCAGAGCAAGCTCCAGATAAGGTCCTCAGCATCATCACAACCTAATACGTAAAATATACTGAAAGCAGTCTTGGCCTACTAATAGTGGCATGAGTCTCTGACTTGTCAAGCTTCAGGAATGCCAATATGTGCAATGAATATGTATTCCTTGCTGCATTCCAATCTGCACTCTCATTGGCAAGAATTGAGGAATACTTAGATCTTGAGAGACTTCCTTTTACAAACTATAATATTAGTAAACAATATCTTATTACATACAGATACTACTGGAACCACGGGCACCATGCTCCATCCATCCAAGCCTCCCACCATGTAGACCGTGTCACTGAGCTCCTCATCCAGTCTTCTCTTAAACACTTCCAGGGATGGCGACTCCACCACCTCCCTGGGCAGACCATTCCAATGAGAGATCTTCCTAAGATTCAGCCTAAACCTCCCCTGGCGTAGTTTAAAGCTATGTCCTCTTGTTCTGGTGTCATCAGATTGAGAGAAGAGATTCACACCCACCTGACTGCAACCTCCCTTCAGGTAGTTGTAAACAGCAATCAGGTCACCTCTGAGTCTCCTCCACACTGAATACCCCTAGTTACCACAGTCGCTCCCGATAGGGCTTGTCCTCCAGTCCTTTCACCATCCTGGTCACCCTTCTCTGGACCCTCTCAAGTAGCTCAACATCCTTCTTAAACTGAGGAGACCAGAACTGGACACAGTACTCAAGATATGGTCTGACCAGCGCCGAATACAGGGGAAGGATAACTTCCCTATTCCGACTGACCACACTGTTCCTGTAGAGGCCAGGATGTCATAGGCCCTCTTAGCCACCTGGGCACACTTAACTCATATTAAGTTTCCTTACTCTTAAATCCCTCTCCATTTCACCACTCTCCAGCCACTCACCCCCCAGCTGATAGCGATGCATGGGGTTGGTATGTCCAAAGTGAAGAACCCGGCACTTAGACTTGTTAAATCTCATATTATTGGAGTCTGCCCATTTCTCTAGTCTGTCAAGGTCCCTCTGAAGGNATGATTCCCATCTGGTCCCATGGACTTATGAGGATCCAAGCCACTCAGCAAGTCCCTGACTACCTCCTCCTGGATTACAGGGGGGTTATATTGCACCTCTACTCCTTCCGTCAGCCCACTAGTCCAGTTGTCCTGCAGGTAATCTGTCTTACTGTTAAAAACAGAGGCAAAGAAGGTATTAAGTATTTCTGCCTTTTCCTCATCTCTAGTTACTATATTCCCCTCTGCATCCAATAAGGGGTGAAGGTTGTTGCAGCCTCTCGTTTTACTGTTGATGTATTTATAGAAACATTTCTTGTTGTCCTTAACAGAAACGGCTAGGTTGAGTTCCATCTGGGCCTTTGCCTCTCTAGTTTTTCTCCTGCATGACTTGACAACTTCCTTAAACACACCCTGACTTACCTCCCCCTTTTTCCAAAGGCTGTACATCCTCCTTGATGAAACAATTGGTTCTGAAGAAAATACTGACAGTAGCAAAAGCAGACTTGCTTCTTTCTGCTTTCCTGTAATAACTAGCAAAGACTTGTGCTGCGTTTTGGAGAAAATGATCCTGAGATTTCAGAAAAGGCAGCTGATAAAATGTCTCTGTTTCCTAAAGAAACATTTTAGGCCATTAAGAGTATCCAAGATACCCAGTATCCTAAACAAACGTTATGATGGCATGCCAAAATATTTGCAGCAACTGTTTCCTTTAAAAAAGGATTGGTTACAGTCTACAGCACCAGCAATCTGCCCTTCTTCTGCTCTAGCTTCACAGAATCACAGAATCACAGAATATTATGAGTTGGAAGGGACCCACAAGGATCATCTAGTCCAACTCACCACCTAACACCCGTACAGAGACCGAGAGCACATCCCAGAGCACAACACCAACCTAGATCCCTCACAGTCTAGCAGGCCACTCCGAGCCGGAAGGGGCCCAGGGTCATCCAGCCCTACACCCCCCGGCTAGACCATGTCACTAAGCTCCTCGTCCAGTCTTCTCTTAAACACCTCCAGGGATGTCGCCTCCCTCTTACAAAGCAGTATGACCCTAAAGCATGGATGTAACCCAATACAAATGTTAGTACGTAGTTTACAGGATAACCACACTGTGATGCCAAAGAGGGTGCTACTTCAGTTACTGGACATAGTGGAGAAAGAGAAAGGGTCTTGAGCCTTTCTGAAGGTAAGGTATAACCAGGGTAGAGGACACCTGAAGGCCCTCTGGTGAGGACGTGAGGAGTATGCAGGTTTGCATGCTCTTGAGATACCTTACTCAGTGAGGGAGTGCAGTCATTCTCGTGTAACATAAATTGTAGCGCACACAAAACCGCGTCATGTTAACTGCTGCTTATATTTAAACTATGGGCAAAGAAAGGATGCTCAGAGGAGAGAACTTTTCTTTTTGAGATCTTTTGAAGTATTCAATTACTGCTGGTCTCTGAAAAGTCAACTAGGACTTGCATAAGATTTCTAATTTTCCTGTTTTCAGCTCAAGCTCCAAAATAACTGCAGTGGTTCTACCTTTTAGTTAAATATAGACAAAGTTCCCTAAGGATAGCCCACATGCTGCTTTCAGCCTGCAAAGCCTTGATAACCCATAATGGTGTTTTGTAACTGTAGTGTGCCAGTTGCCTGAGACGCTGAATTCCAGGTGAAGTCATTCATACAGTCGCTAGTATTATTGCTGATTCTTTCAGTTGCATTCTAAGTAGGAACAGCCTCTCATGAAAAACTTTCAGAATCATTAAAGTGAAAACATACTGTTGAAGAAACATTGCATACATAGCAATAGGTCAACTTCCGGTCAGTTCACAAATGTTAAATGCCACGTATGCATTAATATATTGGAACTTCCTTTGGATTCCTTTGCTCTTGTGTGAGTTGAATTACCGAGTTTCTCCATTGTGCTTTGAAGCTCTGTAATAGTGTTAGTACTCCTCTTAGGTATCTAATGGCTGCTTCAAAGTTTCCGGTTTAGATATAAAAGAAGAGTTAGGACACTAACATCCTTCAACTTCATAGTTATGTTCTTTATGGAGGAACGTCATTGCTCCCCTTACACTATTTCTCATGGCGGTGAATAAACTCTTAAACAGGATGGACTGTGCTTTTTCAAAATGAAGTGAATGTATAGTTGGCTTTGCTGCACAGCCCTCTGAAAGAGAAGATAAACAAAAAGTTTGCTCCATCTCTTTCTCTGATCAAAGTTGGAAGTGGAGCCTTACCCCCATTTTTGTACACATCAAATAAGTAAGACAAGTAGCAGCCTGCTTAGTTGCAGTAGTTTTTAAGTGTCAGGTCCCTTTACATAGCCGTGTCAGTTCATCTAAATCATAACTTCTATATCTACCTACAGTGCCAGTTGCATACTCGTAGCACTTAATACAGTTATACCCTGTCCTTCATGAGGAAAGGGACAGGCAATGGCCCTTGCAAAACCCTAAACTCGCAGAGAAGTGCAGGTCATTGATATGCATGCAGACCACACCAATTGCCCCACCCCCCAGAACTCTGGAGGGCTCTGGGCACTTTTTTGGTTCTCCCCTCGGACTCTCTGAGCACGGGCCAGCGCTGCCCCACAGGGAGCTCCGGCACCGCCCCTCGGTGGGGCAGAGGCACTGCGCACATGTGAGCCGCAAAATTTCGCAAATGGTGGAATCAAAACTGCGATAAATTCACATCACAAATGAGCAGGGTCATAATGGAGAGGTCGTGATGCAGCGGGGATTCACTGTACTTGTATTAGCACTCTTCAGTCCCGATCTAAAGTATCCCATTATTCCTCTTGCAAAGCTCTTAGACAGTAAGGTGCCAAACAGTGTGGCGTTCACTTAATGAGATTGCAGTTCTTGACTTGAGTCCAACAGTGTGAGTCTTAAAAAGGAAAATATCTCATATTGTTCTAGAGCCAATATCTCTTTGAATAGAACACGTGGGTATTTGCATCTGTATGTGTGCACACACAGACACTCACTCACGTTACCACTCATAATAGTTCCATGCCACTAATCTGCTTGCCTGTTCTTTCCTGTAGCCCAGATGATTTACTGAATGCACTGAATGAGGGTATCAGCCGTGCTGATGTGATCATTACATCAGGAGGTGTATCTATGGGGGAAAAGGTATGCTGAATGAAAGTATGACTTGCTACAATACATGTAAGAATTTCACGCCAGAGTCTGTTGTCAGAGCTACTACTACTTTTGTATTAATGTTTATTAGAAAGGGATCATACTTTAATAGGAATGCTTAAATTAAGAAAATAGTCTCCAATGCTATCCTCTTTCCCTTTGTTCTTGTTACTGTTCTATAGTAGACACAGTGCAACAGAAAAAAATTTAATTCTTGATATGAGTGATTTGCAAATGTGCTTTTATTTAAGGAATTTTTAATGTAGTTATGATGAGGAAGGTGTTTGGTTAATAGCACATGAAGTCAACAGACTTCTTTTTATTCTTAGTGCAGGTTAAATGTAGATAGAGGTGAAGTAGTTTAAAAGAACCTGGAAAAGCAAACTGAGTATACAAATATATACTGAGTATATAAACTGAGTATATAAATAGCTCTTTTTTACTCACCACATCTGTTTCCTGAATGTGCCAAAGCTCTATCTGTTACAAAAATAGTTTTATCACATTTTACACCTGATAGTCCTCCAGAGGCAATAGTGAGCTGATACATTTGCCTTTTGAATCATTAACAGAATTGTTGATTGAGTTCCTGTTGGTAATCCCTGTGCCAAAACCATCAAAGAAAATAGGGATACAGATGCTGGTGGGGCATAGATGAACCTGCAGGACATTTATTAATCATGACTTATGCAAAGGAAAACCCAGATTACTTTTTGATCCCAAGCTGAATCTGTGAGTTTGGCAGGTAAAAGAAACATCTCTCCTTTTATAACTAACAGATACTGGAGGCACTCATTAGGAGATGGCAAACATGAGCTTTTGTCACTCTTTTGAGTAGAAATCATATTGTTCCATACATTATTAAAATTAGTTATTAGTTAAACCAGTGCAAATTACTTTCAATTACTCCAATTGTCTTCAGTATTCTTAGAAAAATAAATGAGGACAAGTGCTGGTCTTCAAATTGGGAATGTGGCAACATAGTGGAGACACAGGAGCACTCGCAAGTGGCTGAACTGCTGAATGGTCTTACAGGCATTCTGGCTGATTTCTCCCCACTCTGAATTTGAGGCAAAAGCATAAAGTCAGTAGGCTTTGTATTCCAGTGACACTCTGCCCTCTGATACTGAGCTTTCTACAGTTTTAGTGAAATAATTGTGAACATCCAAAAAGTAAATAGAAAGTAAAAATTAGGTTAATGCATTCAATAATTGAGAATTCATTTCTGGCTGAAATAAGTTGCTGCTTTCCAAGTATTTGAACACACACACACAAAAAAAAAAGAGAGAAAGATGGGAATGCAGATGACTGTTATGGCCTGTGTCTTTAACCTCACTAAACACAACAGATAGGGTACTACATCTTTAAGCACTGGTATTTTCAATAAAAACTAAACAAGTAATTCAATTCGTTTTAATAACTACATCGATTGTGTTTATGCAAAATCATTTAACTTGAATTCGTTCACAAGCCACCAGCAGTTTTTGCTTTCTAAGGAATGTTAAATACAATCACTGTGAATTAGACTGTGTCCCCAGGAAATTACAGTAATTACAGTATCCTGGAAAACTATGATTTCTACAGTACAGTACAGTATTGATTTCAAAAGTTCTGAGATATCTCAATCTACTGCTAAATAGCTTCCATGGCAAAAGTTAAGTAACTTGATGATTTCAAGTCTTAATTTTGAACCATAAAGGATGTTTTTCCATCTCTGACATAGAGAATGTTTGTAGTAGGTATTTGTGGGGTCCTCTAAGATTCTGATGCTGCAGATGATGTTTAAGTAAATATGTTACTGTGTTCTTGTGGAGTCTGGTTTGGCACCTAAAATGAGTCTGTTCTTTACCTCTTCTTTTTGAAAACACTTTCTTTCAAATACTAGAAATTCCCCAGTGGACTGTAGCACTTTCAGAATATGGAAAGTCTTTTATCTTCACTTGATATTAATTAATTGCTTTGAATGCTTAGATGATGTAAAGCCACTTTGTTGTTACTTAATTGATTTTATTTTTTTATTTAAACAGGACTATCTTAAACAGGTGCTGGATATTGATCTTCATGCACAGATTCACTTTGGCAGAGTTTTTATGAAACCAGGGTAAGAAATCTTTCTGCATAGACAGCCTAGATGGAGGCTATATTGGACCAAGTATCCTACTGAAGTGCTTCAGTAGACTTCAATTTTCCAAATATACTATAAACAACAGGATAGATATATGGAAAAGAAGAAAAATCAGTGCTATTCAAATTAGTTATCATCTTTGTGAGATTACTTTTTATATGTAAGACATACTTCCCTGATAACTGTTGCAAATTAGGTTTAGGGCTTGGTGGAAAACCAGAATGATATGAACAGTGCCCCAAAGTCTTCAGTGTAATCACTGAGCTCACATTGACATTGTTGTGAAATAACCAGGAAATATAAGGACATTAAACAACTAGTTTTCTTAAAGAATATCTTCCAGATTTGCATCATTATCTTCCTACCAGCAAGCAATTTCCTGAGAGAGGTGGAATGATGGCTAATTTACAAAGCTTTGTCTAATTGGCATATTGAGCATAGTAATTCTAAAGTAAGCACAATCCTTCATGTGTTTAGTTCATCTTAGAAAACTGTTTCAATATTGCTTTCCTTTGCTGTCGCACTGCCCATTAATGAGCCTGAGAGTGTGCTTTGTAGAGGAAATGAAAGCTACATCTATTGAAAATAGAGAGTTCCCTTTCACAGTGCAGTAAAGATGTCTGCAGCTCTGCTCACTTACTGTGGAGTGCACTTTGCACCTGCTGGGTTGGCATGGCCCAGCAACACAAGACCAAGCACAGCTCTGAGGAATGACTCCCTCTAGTCCATATCTGTTCCCAGGGAGAACTGAGGGTTTGCTGTGAAAACAGATAAAAACTTTTACTGCCTCTGTACAATCCAGTAAAGAACTTCATGGGACTTGGTGCTTGCGCTGCTACTACCGCCACCTGCCTTCCATAAAAGGAATGAGTGAGCTGAAAGCATATTTCTTCCCATGGCGAATGTAGCCCAGGCATGGAAATTCCTCAGTTTCTGTTATTCTGTTTCAATTAGTGTAGAGTAGTCCCAGAACTGGGATATTCACTCCAGCCTCTGCTGCTGACAAGAATGGATAAGCCGATTTAGAGAATTCAAAATACAAAATTCTGGTTCTGGCTTATGTGGAAGCAAACATAATTCTTTCTTCTAGTGATCCCTCTGGAGACTTGTAGCAATAAACTTTTAATAACTAGCTAAAAAACTTTAATAAATCTTTTTCCCCAAAAAATGTCCATTTCAATTTATGCCACAAGAAGGCTATTTCTTACTGCTACCAAAACATTTGAGCAACTGTTCTTAATCTCTCATTTTCATTGGCCGTAGTGCAATAACAAGTACTGTATCTTGGGGGTTTTTAACTGAGTCATAAAAGACCTTAGGTATGAATTGTGATTACCATATTGGGAAAAATCCCTTAAGTTCCAAGGGCAAAGTCAGAATTTGTTGTATGCCCATATTTTGATGTGCTACACGTATGTAGAGTGGTGCCTGGGATTTACCATCCCTCCAATTGATCTGAAAGTTGCTGAGCCCCTGTAAGCCTGTATGTTGTCTAGCAGCACTGAGAGAAGAAAGTACTAGAAGACTTTACCAATTATAGTATTGAAATCTCTTACGAGAATTCAGAATTTCCAGTAACTATGAATTAAAAATTAGATTTTTTGTGCCTTGTTTTGAGCACTGGTTATAAAAGTTGGAGATCTGGTACATAGTTCTCATCATGTAAGAGGTATTTTAAAACAGAAACATCAAACACACTGTGCCTGCTAAAACAGGATATTGATCCATCTTAGCAGATACAAAACAAGGTGGTAACAATCAAAGTGTGGCAGATCTTCAAAGTTCCTTCTGGTCATCAACTACATCTGCTGACCAGTTAATAGTGGTCAGCTCAAGCTGAAGTCAAGAAACCCAGCCTTATTATTGCTCCCATAAAGTATAACTTCCAATGTTTAACATTATTATATTAACATAGGTGTACAGAATTCTTTTTTCACAGGTAGTTCCTTTTCTTTACCAGGTACATTCTTGAGCCAACATTTCTGTCCTATTTGTATAAGTGTAATAACCCTCATAAAAAGTCACTAAAGACTTAGGCCTTACCTGGGTGCAGCTCTGGCTGTGTATCTGAATTTGTTCATCTGCAGACTAGCTAGCTGCTGTAGAGACTGGAGGAAGAGTCACTCGTGTTACAAAAATTTGGACATTCCCTATGGGAAAAACAAATGCAGCTCTGTAATTGCATAATTTCAGTATCCTTTGTTGGTTGGTTTCTAGCATGAAGACGAGGTTTAGATTTTTGATTACTAGCTCGTTTCCTTTTAGATGTTTTTTCTCCAGAGCCAAACTCATCTACTTAAAACTTCATAGCTGAATACCAAGAAAAACTAATTGTTCTGTCACCACAAAGAGAGGATTATACCTCCAGTATGGAATAAGCAGGTGCTTATGAATTGCTGTGAGGGTGATACCCAGTTTTGTTTTCTTTTCCAAATACTTTAAATAATACAGTAATCCCTCGAATTTT
>WEKX01027912.1:0-14301 GCA_013390025.1 Pitta sordida
TGAATCTCTTCTGTCAGGCTGATGACATCAGAATAAGAGGACACAGTCTTCAGCCATGCCAGGGGAAGTTTAGTCTGGATGTTTGGACGAGGTTTTTCCCAGAGAGAGTGATCTCTCATTGGAATGGTCTGCCCAGGGAGGTGGTGGAGTACCATCCCTGGAGGTGTTTAAGAGAAGACTGGATGAGGAGCTCAGTGACATGGTCTAGTTGGTGGGAGGCTTGGATGGATGGAGCGTGTTACCTATGGTTCCAAATTTGTAAGCCTTATCCCTGGGTGGCATTTTTTTGGGAGTTGGACTAAATGATTCTAGGGTCCCTTCCAACTCAGAATAACCTGTGAACCTGTGAAAAAAAGCTGATGTCTGTCACGTCTGTATGACTAAGAAAAACACATTTAAAAACAAAATAAAGGAAAAATATACACGATGTATATACTTTTTTCTTTCTTTGTGCTATCAGTTTAAAAAGAAAAGCTTAATGCTTATAGCAAGTGTACTAGGAAATCTCATCACTTGTTGTTTTGCGGGATTTTAAAGGGGTTTTTTTCATGTATTTTTTTCCATATTAGCATTATCTCTTTAGGTTACTTACCATGTTCTCATGAAAGAGTAAAAGCAGTAGAATATTTCTTTGGCATCTGTACCCCAGCTATATTTATGTCATTTTAATACTTACACTGATATTCTGTCAGTGCCATAAGTAAGAATTGTGTAGTACTGAAGCTGTATTGTCTTTATTTTTAAAACAAATAAGCAAACCAAAAAATCAGGGAAGGTAATTTCCTTGCAGCTATAAACATTTGAATAAATTAATACTGCTGAGAGTTCACATATACATTATATGCATAAATATATTCATATGCATAATCCATCAAAGAATTTTAAATTACAAAATTTATTAATAACATTCATGAGTGCTCATTGACAATTTGCAACCACACTGAGGCCACATTCAAAGATACATTGTTTTCAATGAATAATTCTAAATATTCTCATTGTATGTTTTTTTAAATACAATTTTATATTATTAATAGATTACTACCTTGCAAGAAATTTTATTTCAGTTCCTTTTTTTAACTGCCTGTAAATCCAAATTAATATTTCATTTTGAAAAGCAGTGAGAAAGAAAAAACTAAATAAGAAGTTTCTATTTGTCACTGGTGAATTATGAAAAAAGGGTTTTTTTAATCAGTCTGTAATATAATTTATTCCTTTGGGACAAGCATGTACTCATCTAAGTGTTTTAATATATAAAAAATTACTATTTGAGGTATTTTGGAGAGTGATTAAATAAGAAAAAAGGAAAACTTCTTTATATTATTGTTGTACATGAAAAGTGACTAGCCTGTTGAGTTCTTTAATTAAAATTTATACATGGTTTGATTTTTGTTTTCAGTCTTTAATTTCTAATTTATGGCCACTTCAGTACAGTGGTGAGTGTCCCTGCCTCTCACCCGGGAGACCAGGGTTTAATTCCTGCCAGGGAGGCAGTGGTGCTGTTTTTTAAAAAAAAAATTGGACTCGATGATCCTTGTGGGTTCCTTCCAACTCAGAATATTCTGTTATTCTGTGATTCTGTATAGCTACATAAATTGTATTCTATAGCTACTAGGTACGTAATAATAAAACTAGAATGATCAATTTTCAAATTGAAGTAAGAAAACTGAAAACCTCAAATAAACACGGAGAAATTTTAGATTTCAGTTTAGAAGAGCAAAGAACAAAAAACCTAAATCATTCTTATGATGACATAGTCATTTTTATTATCATGTTCCTTAGCTTCTTGATAAGTCAGTATAATTTCATTCAGTCCATTTGAAGAAGAAAAGATCCAAAGCAAACTGTACATGGATTCTTTTTCATTCTCTATTGCCCTTCTTGTAAAATTCTACAGTTACAGAAAAATTGTTATGTTTTCTTAACATATTAAAAAACTTACTTCAGTGTTTTTCTTGAAGTACATATGGTAGGCTTTTTTTTTTTCTGATTTGATTTAGTAAGAAATGTGGGACTTGGTTTGAAACTGGAAAAAGTCCTCCAAGCTGAAACATATTTCAGAGTTTCAACCTTGTCGTGGTTTGACCCTGGCTGGATGCCAGAGACTCACCTACAACCCCTCCTGAAGGAAAAACTAGAAAATAAAACTGGAAAATAAAACTGGTCACAGGTAAAAAGCAAGGCAAAACTACAAGTAAAGAATATAAAGGATTTATTTACTAACTAACAAGATCAGAACTGCGAAGGAAGCATCATTTAAAAGGCAACATTTTCCCCCCAATCCTCCTTCTCTTACAACAGATGTAATATTCCCTTTTTCACCAGGAGACAAAGGGGGAACATAGGGTAGGGGTAAACCAGGCAAGTTGGTATTTTCTGACCAGATCCAGGGTAGGAACAATCTCTCTGCCTTTCCATGAAGTTCTCTCTCTCTCTCTCACGAGAGGAAAAGGTCTTTCATGAGCCCTCCCAAGCAAGATCTCGACCCGAGGATGACAGCTCTTATGAAATTCTCTGTGGTCCAAGTGACACATCACAGCATGCAGCTTTTAAGCACTGGCTTTTTCTGCTTCATACACAAGCCCATCTCAAAGTACACAGTTCAGATCCTACCACAATGCACAAAAATTCTGTCTGAAGGATCACTGCTGAGCTCTCAGCTAGCTCCAGGCTTCTGTTTCTGGGCTCCGAAAAAACATCAGCAGTTTGTCCAGCTTTATCTCTCCATCTTCAGTTGTGGCTTAGATAGATTCTGCAGTACTGGTTCTCTCTGTCTCTGGTCCATAGGTTTTCACCATGGTCGGTCCAATTCACAAGCAGCAGCGGGATGCCTGGAAGAACATCTCTACCCCTTCTCTCATGGGCCTGGGGGGGCCTTCGGGCTCTCAGCTTCTCGACGCAGGTTCTGAGCCAGCACCCTACATCTTGCTACTGAGGTTTTTTTCTTCTCTCCCAAATATGTTATTCACAGAGACGTCTCTATCTCTATAACCTTGAAGGCCATGGCATCACGGAGGCCCAGGCAAGAACTGAGCTGTTAAACCCCTCGCTGCCAGAGCAGCAAAAAAACCCCTAAACCATAACAAACCCATAATCAAAAGTCATAAAACTCTGGTCATAAAACTCTTTAGTGACATTGCTTTGTGCTCTAATTAACTTCTTAATTAGAAGGCCAAGTGTTTCCTGGAGTGGAGGAGGTACTAAAGAAAATACCACAATTATCTTGTCATTATGCATGTACATATACTTCATACACGTTTTCCAATGTAAGTCAGGGTGCATAAAAGAAAATATAAATTAAAATAAGCTAAGCTGTAAACATGCGAAATAGGAGAGGTAGCTTCTCCTCTATGATGCCTTAAGTTGTTTTCACATATTTCTGGAATTTTAGCTTGACTGCATAGTTTCTCACATGGGCCTTCTTTTTAGACCTTTCACAGGATGTGTGAAGCTGTGTTTAGCATTCCTTTTGAGACAAAGAGGTCATAAAAAGAACACCATGTTTTTCCAGAAGCCTCATACAAGGACAATACAGAAGGCAAGGCAAGACAGAGGTCCAGAGAACCTGGAAAAACTCCAGGGGGATAGTTCCAGGAGATGGTACAGGGGTGAGATGGAACTATGGTTGGGAATGTCAAGGATGTAAGGGTTGATGAATGTTTTAAAGATGATTTGATAAGGTGGGATGATGTGTTTTTGGATCTGGAAGCTTCATGAAACAACCTGCACTTTCTTTCACTTCTATTAATATTGTTTGGAAATTTTCTTCCTCTAGTTTAAGCATCTTCTAAAAGGAAGATGCTCAGATTTTAAAACCAATGAGTGAATATTTAAAAACATAGAGCAAGAAAACAAAACTGTGCAGTAAATAAAAAATATTTGTGGCCTTAACGATGAAAACAATGTATTGTCAATACTGGAAATCATGGATCAGATGACTAGAAGTGTAAAACTGAAAACAAACACATGCTTAGAATTAAAGTAGACATAACAGCAGCAAAAAAAATATTGGTAAGATTGTTTCAAAGAAGCTTTCAAGAGGAGCCTGGTTGACAAAAAAAAAAGGCTGTGGATGTTGTGTACTTGGATCGTAGCAAAGCCTTTGACACGGTTTCCCACAATAAGCTTCAGGAGAAACTCATAGAGCATGGACTGGATAGAAGCATTTTGTGTTGGGTTAGGAACAGGTTAGATGGACGAGCTCAGAGAGTGTTGGTGAATGGTGCCACATCCAACTGGCAACCACTCACTAGTGGAGTGCCACAAGGGTCAGTGTTAGGCCTGGCACTGTTCAACGTATTTATTGTCGATGTGGATGAGGGAATTGAGTCCATCATCAGTAAGTTTGCAGATGATACCAAGCTGGGGGCAAATGTGGAAATGACAGAGGGTAGGAGGACCCTTCAGAGGGATCTTGACAGGCTCGAGAAATGGGCAGAATCCAACAGTACAAGATTTAACAAGTCTAAGTGCCGTGTTCTTCATTTTGGACATGCATCGCTATAGGCTGGGGGATGAGTGGCTGGAAAGTGGTGAAATGGAGAGGGATTTAGGAGTGATGATTGACAGGAAACTNAGGCTTGGCCAGATGGAGCGTGGTGCCCATGGCTCCACGTTTGTAGGCCTGATCCCTGGGTGGGCGTTCGCTTGGCAGTTGGACTAGATGATCCAGTGGGTCCCTTCCAACTCAGAATAACCTGTGAACCTGTGGACCCTTAGAGACTAATGAAGTTATGTATTCGCTTAGGAAAAAGAAAAGAAAAAGAGAAAGAGAAACAGGAAAGAACCAGGGGCAAGTGTCTAGAAGACATTGTGCCACTAAGTGACATCTCTGAAAGTTTTATGCAAAAACAATCTGACAAGAGGAACAGACAAAAGAAACTCTAAACCATTTAAGCTGAAACAAATCTTGCAACTCACAGATTAAGCCGAAATGCTCCACTGGGAGTTGAAAATATGGAAGAAACAGAAGTTCATCTACCTGATTTTGCAATGTGCTTGCCACTGGAGTTGTTCAGAATGAAGCGGTTAGTGTTCGAAAAGTGATATATAGGAATAAAAGATAGCTTGCTCTAACACGAAAAAAATGGAGTTACATGCCTGAAATGTTATCTCAGTGCTAATGTATGAGATGTGCAATGTTTGAAAGTTTTCTTTTTTGGGAGGAGAGAGTTTTGTAGGTGGAAGCATCAATAAAATTTTTTAAGTAACATGTGGAAAATACCAGTTCTGATGAAGAGTTTTAAAAAATCTTCACCCTGTCTAAAATAGAAAAGGAGCATTTGCAACTCCATAGTATGTAATAACTGTCACAGTCCAGTCAGCTAAGTTGGATGCCTGATGGTTCATTTACAGGATCTCAGAGTGCAAAACAAAATTCTGAGAGAGGGTTTAACCTTGATCAAACAGTGAAACTTTATTAAGTGCCCATAAAGTGGCAATGTGATGCATGAAACGCTGAAAGAAAAGAGAAAGAGGGTATAGCTACCGCCATGACGAAATCCTCAAAGGCGTCTCTCAGAGATTCGTCATCAATCAGGATGGGAGAAGCTTCCGAAGTTTCATTGTTAGGGGGCTATCTTTTATACACCTTGCCCCCTCATCTGTCCCATGGTACTTTTGCAAGCTGTGCCTTTCCCTGCCACCCAAGCAGTGTCCAAGGCATGGTCAGGGTCAAAAGCGAGTGGCCCATTGCCCAAAGAGGAGTGACCAAGGCGTGGTCAAGACCAGAAGTGAGTGGCCTTCTGCCAGGGGGTGTGTTTTCTAACAAGTCCATCTTTTCTGGACAGCAATCTGTACGGTTCCTTGATTCCAGAGAATAGGTACAGAATGTGACGTTCCATCCCCCCATATCAGAGAAGAGCGCAGCACCTGGGCACCACACGACTCATTGTTCTGGGGTACCTGCGCCTTGGTTTCCATAGGAACCATACTCCAGTCACAGTCCAGGGAGCAGCAACCTGGCAGGTAGGCAGCTGCAAAGTCTTGTAGCTTGAGCTTTTCGCGGTACCTTATATTGTCCAAGACTCTGATAGCAATGTTGAGACAATATTCTTCTTCTTTGACTGACTCTTACTTACTTACTCTTACTTTCTTACTCACTCTTTTTTGAGTAATGTGTGGAAAACACCAGTTCTGATGAAGAGTTTTAAAAAATCTTCACCCTGTCTAAAATAGAAAAGGAGCATTTGCAACTCCATAGTATGTAATAACTGTCACAGTCCAGTCAGCTAAGTTGGATGCCTGATGGTTCATTTACAGGATCTCAGAGTGCAAAACAAAATTCTGAGAGAGGGTTTAACCTTGATCAAACAGTGAAACTTTATTAAGTGCCCATAAAGTGGCAATGTGATGCATGAAACGCTGAAAGAAAAGAGAAAGAGGGTATAGCTACCGCCATGACGAAATCCTCAAAGGCGTCTCTCAGAGATTCGTCATCAATCAGGATGGGAGAAGCTTCCGAAGTTTCATTGTTAGGGGGCTATCTTTTATACACCTTGCCCCCTCATCTGTTCCATGGTACTTTTGCAAGCTGTGCCTTTCCCTGCCACCCAAGCAGTGTCCAAGGCATGGTCAGGGTCAAAAGCGAGTGGCCCATTGCCCAAAGAGGAGTGACCAAGGCGTGGTCAAGACCAGAAGTGAGTGGCCTTCTGCCAGGGGGTGTGTTTTCTAACAAGTCCATCTTTTCTGGACAGCAATCTGTACGGTTCCTTGATTCCAGAGAATAGGTACAGAATGTGACGTTCCATCCCCCCATATCAGAGAAGAGCGCAGCACCTGGGCACCACACGACTCATTGTTCTGGCGTACCTGCGCCTTGGTTTCCATAGGAACCATACTCCAGTCACAGTCCAGGGAGCAGCAACCTGGCAGGTAGGCAGCTGCAAAGTCTTGTAGCTTGAGCTTTTCGCGGTACCTTATATTGTCCAAGACTCTGATAGCAATGTTGAGACAATATTCTTCTTCTTTGACTGACTCTTACTTACTTACTCTTACTTTCTTACTCACTCTTTTTTGAGTAATGTGTGGAAAACACCAGTTCTGATGAAGAGTTTTAAAAAATCTTCACCCTGTCTAAAATAGAAAAGGAGCATTTGCAACTCCATAGTATGTAATAACTGTCACAGTCCAGTCAGCTAAGTTGGATGCCTGATGGTTCATTTACAGGATCTCAGAGTGCAAAACAAAATTCTGAGAGAGGGTTTAACCTTGATCAAACAGTGAAACTTTATTAAGTGCCCATAAAGTGGCAATGTGATGCATGAAACGCTGAAAGAAAAGAGAAAGAGGGTATAGCTACCGCCATGACGAAATCCTCAAAGGCGTCTCTCAGAGATTCGTCATCAATCAGGATGGGAGAAGCTTCCGAAGTTTCATTGTTAGGGGGCTATCTTTTATACACCTTGCCCCCTCATCTGTCCCATGGTACTTTTGCAAGCTGTGCCTTTCCCTGCCACCCAAGCAGTGTCCAAGGCATGGTCAGGGTCAAAAGCGAGTGGCCCATTGCCCAAAGAGGAGTGACCAAGGCGTGGTCAAGACCAGAAGTGAGTGGCCTTCTGCCAGGGGGTGTGTTTTCTAACAAGTCCATCTTTTCTGGACAGCAATCTGTACGGTTCCTTGATTCCAGAGAATAGGTACAGAATGTGACGTTCCATCCCCCCATATCAGAGAAGAGCGCAGCACCTGGGCACCACACGACTCATTGTTCTGGGGTACCTGCGCCTTGGTTTCCATAGGAACCATACTCCAGTCACAGTCCAGGGAGCAGCAACCTGGCAGGTAGGCAGCTGCAAAGTCTTGTAGCTTGAGCTTTTCGCGGTACCTTATATTGTCCAAGACTCTGATAGCAATGTTGAGACAATATTCTTCTTCTTTGACTGACTCTTACTTACTTACTCTTACTTTCTTACTCACTCTTTTTTGAGTAATGTGTGGAAAACACCAGTTCTGATGAAGAGTTTTAAAAAATTATTGCCCTGTCTAAAATAGAAAGGAAGCACTTGCAACTCCATAGTACGTAATATCTCTCCATGATACCTTTAATGGAAACCAGGTAGTATACTGGAAAAGCTATTTGAAAGACCTAGAAAATTATTTTAAGAGAATTAAAAGAGTACCAGCAGGCAGGGGGAGCAATCAACATCAACACAGCAGAGCAGCCAGAAGTACTTGAAAATTACATAAAACAGCAGAAAAATGTGATTTCTGAACTAGGAACCTGTACTAGCTTTGGAAGAATGAAATGCGGCAAATTATAAAGATAAACAAAAGTGAATGAGGCAGGTCTTTAATCTTTATATGATTCTTTTGCAGTGCAGTAAAAGTCTCAAAATCAATCCTAAAGGATCAGAAAAGTAACATCTGCTAGAACAGAGGCTCTACTGGTATTTTTAATGGGGTGTATACTGCACATGTGTAGTGGCTCTGTCTGAAGCACCAGATTCTCAGTAGATTCTCAAGAATCAGTGATTAGAGATTTCTAAAACAAGAGCAGTTCCTGAAATTCTGATTAGTGTGGGAGTTGCAGACTCTTTAGCAGCTTGGGGAACCTAGAAAATTCTGTTATTTGTGCTGAACTACTTTTGAACCCTTCAACCTTCTAGTCGTTTGCTGAATATAGTTCAACCAGATTCAAAGATTATGACCTGTCATTTTTGGTGATAATGAGATTTCCAATAACATTGCAGAGCAGTTTGTAGTGAATTAATTAAGTGGGAGGGAAAAATTGAATTGTTTATGATGTATTTTCAAAGGTCATATATATCCATTAATATTGAAAAATATTTATTCCGTGAAAAAATGTTTTCAGGATGTCGAATAATGAATATTAAACAGAGAACTCCCCAATAAAACAAGTGATGGATATTCATCTCAGCATTTCAATAATCATGGAAAACTTAATCTGAGACACTAATTGCTCCCTTTCTCTACATATTTCTAATAATGTCCATTTCATAAAGTACATGCCTTCTGTCTCATAGACTGCTTTTTGCACTTGTGGATGAGGGACCTCATCAAGTAGCTAGGAAACAGTGAAGCACTGATTAAGCTGATTCTGCAGTCAGAATTACATTAAATCATGCAAATCTTAGAGGCTAAAAAAGCTGCAGTATCTCCTATTCTACCTCTTCTCAAGTATAGAAGAAAACTGGAAATTAATTAAACAGCAACAGTCTCAAATCAGCTTGTGTACTGGCTTAATTTTCTGTTAAAGTCAAGGATTAGCTAATAGTGAAACAACAAAACAATTAGAGGAGTTGATTTAAATTTCTAATCCTTGGGAAATAGCATTTAGGAAATGAAAATTATGAGAAAAAATGTTTGACCATAAGCCTATTGACATAACTAATTATGAAAAGAATTTCATTTATATCCAACACAGATTTTTTTTGTGCATACTTCAAGCAAAAATACCTAAAGTTACATGGTGAGCACGATATGTAGTGTATAATTTGAATTAAAGCAGAGCATTTTCAAGTAAATTATAGTGTTTTCATTTCATAACAACACAGTATTTATCATACTTGTATTCTAAGATCTACGCATACTTATGAAAGGATTGATGCGAAAAAAAAAGGTTTTCTTTTTTTAAAGATAATTATTCAATTAATTCAAGCCTGAAAATATTCACAAATAAGAATATAGTACTCCCAGATTATTTTCATATAATTTTAACTTATTTTAATTATATTGGATTGAAATAGTTTAAAGTATAGCAAAGGGTAAGATGGCAGCATGTTTTCACTTCTACCATATTTCCAGTATGACATATGTTGTCCCTGCAATTAGATCCTAAACCAGTTCTAGCAACTTGATGAAGGGTAAAGATTTATCTCACATTGTCCTGGAGAAAATCTTGTACATGCTTATGACAGATTTTTATATTTAACATATAAATAGTTATATGTTAATAAGTAGTTTTAATGGCCAAATATGAAGCACCTGACCAATAGAAGTTGCTGCATTTCAGTTTGGAATATCAGTTTATATCTGTCTAGGTCTTTTTCCCTGGATAAGGAACATCTCTTAAATATGAAATTTGCTCATAGTCCCTATAGAATGCGAAGCAGCAATTAAGCATATGTCAAAAAGCTGGGAGAGGGGGGAAGTGAAGTAGCACAATAAGACTTGACTGTAGGGCATGCAGACATTAAGAGATGGAGTGTATTTTAGACCTTCAAGACAGCCATAACGAGCTGTGATGGCCAAGATGTGGCATATATAAACAGAATAAATTCAGAAAGAAAAGGAAAATAGAACACCAGAGTAATATATTTTAAACAGGTGAGAAAGAGATTTTTTTTAAAGATTGTAAAGAGGATTTAGAGATTCACATTAATAAGCAGAAGTAAGTGAAAATAGTTTCAGATCTGAAAAGGGAGGAGATACTAAAAATGTTGCTGCAGATGGCCTACATATGACAGTTCCTTTACAAGATCCGTTCTCACTGAATTGCCTTGACAGCCATCTATCACTGAATCAGACATAGGTGACAGGAATTGAATGGAATTTCAGAACATATCTCATTCTTTCAAAAACCACAAGGTTGATGCTGCTCTATATAAATTGTCCATTTATAGCTACCAGTAATTTAAATGCCCCTTAAACCTGTAACAGTTATGAATTTATCTAGTGGACACTGTATGTGCACTTTGATGACTACAGCACAGCTTGGTGGAATATTTCTGTAGAAAGCAGAATGTTGTTTGAAAGTATTAGGTGACAATCAAATGAAAGTGAGCCAGCTGATGTGTAGCCATTTGTATCTTCTCACTGGCAGTGGCTAACACAGATTTGCTGACTTAAAACTTGCTGTATTTCTCTGGTTGTTTGAAGTGTCAAACTTCCACATAAGTCTCATAAGTAAAAATAGACATTTCTGCCATGAAATGAACAGGCCAACTTCTGACCATTCTACATGCACTGACAATGCAAAGCCACCCCTGGATGGTGATATGAATCTGCTGTAACAGGTTGTGCCTGATCAGTCGGACTAGGGAGGCTGTCCTTCCCCTGTACTCGGCACTGGTCAGACCACNTTGTGATTCTGTGTTATTCTGTGATCTTAGAAAGGATTGCACCTGTAATTCAGCTTAGTTCTCAGCCTGCTGAGTGACTGCCTTGAAGCTGACTACAGCAAAAAAAGTAAGATGGTTTGATACTTCTGCCGTGAGGATCAAGAGCCTGCTTCAATGGTGACTGGTTTTCCTATTCCTGTGTGGAAAGCTATCTTGATGTTCCACAACTACACACATGAGCTTGACACCCTTTTTTTTGGACAATGTGAGCGAGGACAGTTATTTTCAAAGACTAGTAGAGGAACTGCATGTGAGTGCTGTATATACAGGATGAGATGTTTTCTTTGAGGGGAATAAATGGGTAATTGTGATGTAGGTCAGTACCAAAACAAAAACTGTTCAGCATGCCCTATGAATAAAGCAGCATAAATACAATGAAGCACTTTAGCCTGTGCCTTCCACTGAAATATCCCTTGATCTTTCAATAGCCAGACATCTCTTCCCCCACTCCTGCCCTGCTTCTTCAGTGACCTGATAATTAGTTTCTCAGTAGTTACCTTTATTTTTCCTCATATTTTCTGACATTCAGTCCTTCTCTTAGATACTTCAAACTCCGCTATTTCTAAAGTCTGGTTCCTTCTTCCCATATGGCTCCTTCTTCCCATATTCCTTTAGATGAGATATTCAGCCTCCTGATGTATCCTTTCAGCTCTGTTGTTCAGATGGACACATTTCATACATGTAAACTCTACCCTTTCTTCTACAACACTGATTAAAAGACCACTATCATTTTTCCTGAAAAACAACAGAAACTCTAAAGTGTCTTTTTGTGAAAAAAAGACACATTTTGTTCCAACAGCTAGTGGAGGAGATGGTGACCTACTCAGTCAGAAAAGTCTGCATGAAGTTTTGATTTAAGATTGGTTGCATGAACATTTCATGAGATTTTAATCTGAAGTTAATCTGAAATTAATAAAAACTCACTGAATATGTAGTTATTAGAAAGATTGAACAAACTTGGTTTGTAAAATCAAGATTTATAAAAGTATGTACTTCTATGTCTGTGACTTTCTAAGCCAGATGCTGCATTTCCACTACTTAGCCCCTTCAATATTCATTCACACCTGTAAATGGAGTAGCTAAAATAATATTAAATATTATTTCACATCCATTTTGCATCATAACCATGCAAATGGTTACACAGTGGCCTTAAAATGTTTGCATATGGACATTTGCATGTTGCACAAAGATCTTTCTTTTTGCTAACATTAGCAAGTATTTTCTTATCAATATAAAAAACTGCTAAAAGTAGAACATTAGCAAAAAGAAAATGCCTTCATACCTTATACTGAAGAGACAACAGAATGCGGCATTTCCATTATATCTAAATAGAGTGTGTACTTAGGGTACTGATGCCCTATGAGATTAGCAGAATTTTAACACATGGCAGACTTATTTCAAGAGTGTTAGCAGACTTAATAGGAACCCAGAAAACTCTACATTAATGATTAAGGATCAATAATTGAGACCAGCACTTTATTGATCATAGACCACTCTCTTCTACTAAATGATAAAACCAATTAGTTTAATTAGATTAGTAAGCAATAGAGTGCTGAAGACAAACCATCCTGTTGGAGATTTTGACTTTAGTACTACATCTGCTCAAAGGTCACACTGCTCTCAACTTGCACACAATTTTTATGCAGTGTTGTACACTGTGAAAATCTATTTCAAAATCTCTGTGACAATCAATATAAAGATACCTTGTTAAATATTTCAAATCTAGTAATTTAAATATTATATATCCTTCTTTAAATAAGGATATTACCCTCCTCTTAGGCAAGGCACTTGGGTTCCTTATAAGTCTTTAGCCAGTATATCAATCAGTAAGAATTATCTTCGTGATGATATTCTCAACTGCATATATTCATTATTTAATAAAATAGACATTTTTATGATGGAAATGCTCTGGACATGACAAATAAATTATTCAGCATCGTAAGTATATTGTCATTGTCACTAGGTGTGAGGTAAAATTTTTTAATTAGTCTGCTAGCACTTTTAACAAATCTTACCTATGTTCTGGAAACATTTTTTTACTTTATTATTTTTACCAATACTTTAGTTTCTGTTACTAGGATGACTCATAGAAATTAAGAAACATTTAACAGCAGCTGTAATATTTAGCTGATTCTTCATTACATTCCATTGAATTGAAAGAAAATTAGTAATTTTATAATTCAGGAATCAAGATTTAAATTTCAAGTTAGAAAATATTCAAAAGGGGACAGCAAAAAAGCCCAACGAGTCTAATAGAATTTTTCCCAAAAATAATTCTGCACATGCGGTTATCATCTATGTTAGAAGTTATCCTTTACTTTATATTTTCTTTATCTATTTACTTCTGCAACTGAAAAATACTTTGCATTTTTTTTTAGAATAGCAAGATTAAAATTGAAAAAAGATAAAGAGGATATTTGACCTCATGCTCCTACCTCTACCAGTGGAACATAACCAAAGATGAGGTTTTCAGTGATACCCAAACACAAGAGGGCCAGAAAAATGGTCCGGGTAATTACAGACCTGTCAGCCTGACCTTGGTCACAGGTAAAGTCAAGAAACAGATAACCTGAGCATTATTGTTACACAGCACCCACAAAATAACTACAACATTAGATCTAGTCAGCATGGATTTAGGAGATGTAGTTCCTTCCTGACCAACCTGATTTCCTAATATGAACTGCTGACTCACCTGGTTCATGATAGAATGACTGTGGAGGTTGTGAACTTGGATCTTAGTAAAGCCTTCAACATGGTTTCCCATGGTAAGCTGCAAAAGAAACTCTCAGAGCGTGGGTTGGACACGAGCATTCTATATTGGATTAGGAACTGGTTGGATGGACCAGCTCCGACAGTGTCGGTAAATACTGCCACATCCAGCTGGCGGCCAGAAACTAGTGGAGTCCCACAGGGATCAGTGTTAGGCCCCATGATGTTTATTATCTTTATTGATGATATGGATGGGGGAATTGAGCCCACCATTAGCAAGTTTGAAGATGATACCAAGCTGAGGGAAAATATTCCAGGTGACAGGTTACAGGTTATTCCGAGGTGGAAGGGACCCATAGGATCATCTAGTCCAATTCCCAAGCGAACACCCACCCAGGGATCAGGGCCACAAGAGTGGGACCATGGGCACCACACTCCATCCATTCAAGCCTCCCACCAGCTAGACCATGTCACTGAGCTCATCATTGAGTCTTCTCTTAAACACCTCCAGGTATGG
>WEKX01027915.1:6555-30642 GCA_013390025.1 Pitta sordida
AAGGGAAGGGAAGGGAAGGGAAGGGAAGGGAAGGGAAGGGAAGGCAAGGCAAGGCAAGGCAAGGCAAGGCAAGGCAAGACAAGGCAAGGCAAGGCAAGGCAAGGCAAAGGAAGGCAAAGGAAGGGAAGGCCAGGCAAAGGAAGGGAAGGGAAGATGCCCCAAGAGGCAAGGTACCAATGAATGCATCTCCTCGCTGTGTGCCAAGCTTCCTTACTACACCTGATCTAATAATTTTAGTGTAAAGAATTGGTTCGACCCTCAAAAGAAATCTGCAAAGTCTAGATTGGTACCTAGATTGGTACTTCTTGAGATAAGAAAAAAGGCTTAGATTGACTTGTGTAACACATTTTTAAGTGTCTCAGGGTTGGGTTTTTTATTTTCTGAACAGAGAGACAGGAGATCTCTCTGCTCTTATTTTAACACTGGGAACAGACATCATCTAATGAGTAGGGCTCTTCTTTTCTTCTTGTGTGAATACTGTGTCCTGTACAATAGCATATTTTTAACAGATAGCTAATGGAAG
This sequence comes from Pitta sordida, assembly GCA_013390025.1. Classification (NCBI taxonomy): domain Eukaryota; kingdom Metazoa; phylum Chordata; class Aves; order Passeriformes; family Pittidae; genus Pitta; species Pitta sordida. The sequence goes on from WEKX01027915.1 coordinate 7,079, forward strand.
AGTAATGCTTTGCTTATCCTTCAATATTGCCTGAACATTCTTAGGTTCCAAATTAGCCTTACTCCAGCCAAGTAATTCTTTTCTTCAAAACCCTTACGAGTGACTGCAACTGGTTTGTCCATTTGGCAGACAACACAGTTTCAGAACTCTCCTCACAACCCTTTATTGTACTTTCCGTTTGAACAGAATTTGGCTGTGAAAAGTAAACAGGCTCATTCACATTTTGTAATTGTTCATATATTTTAACTGGACATTGGTAAAGTTTTCAAAAAAAGGAAAAATTGGTACCTTGATAAAAATTTTGCATGTATCTTCACAACATAGTTTTAGTTTCTAATTCTATTAAATTAATCCCATTATTCTTTAGGTAAAATTACTTAACGTCTTTTACTTCTATGCAATATCCCTTGTGAGCATCAGTATTTTCAAAACTGCTGAATTTTTACTGTTCCACTTCACCTACAAGTCTCTGTTATTGTAGAAAAATATAGAAAGATAATAAATAAATAAAAGAAAATAAAGAATATAGAAAAAAAGAGCAAAATGACAGCACATTATTACCCAAACAAAGGTTCTATCTTTTTTTTTTCAGCTAAAACTACATATTGCACTGAAAAAAAAAAAAAAAAGCTAAAAACCAGCATCCTTAAAGTATGTAGTTCTTTCTAATTTAACAGCATCTAAGATTCACTCCTGTAATACAGATACATAGTCTAGAACAAGTAAAAGGATCCAGCATCTAGCCACACTTCAGGTTTTGCTGCTGATTCTTTAACTGCTTGAATTTCCAAACTTGTTAAACAGTGGTGTTTAACTTCATGATTAAACATAAACAAGTCTGAAAAGTTTCTTGCAGCGGCACACGCTTGAGTGGATCCAAACTGCTGTGGGAGTTGTGCGCGCTCGAGCCAACCCGCCACGGCTGCCTCGAGGTGCACACAACACGGGCAGAGCAGTGCACCCGTGGTCCATGCGGCAGAGGGCGGGTGTTGATTTGAATATTCATGACTGCCTAATTCAAATATTCATGCATGTCAGCCATGGTTGTGAAATGGACCTCCTTAATTGTTGAAAAATCACACCGTGAAGATATGAATCCGGTATCTGGGAGGTGCAAAGTGGAAGAGGGATGACTATATTTCAACTTTGGTGCCAAAATCTCTTGAAATAGAAAATGTGGATGATAAAACAACAAAAGGAAATGAAAAAAACTGAGGTCAAACTAGACACATAAAACATTTAAATAAATCAAGCCACCATCCCAAAATGAAAGTATGCGTGGAGTTCAAAGTTATTGTTATTGGAGTTTGAGTTATTGTTGTAACTCAAATAACATAGGGTTGATTTTAAAAAAGCTGAAAAGATAACGCATCTTGGTTGGAAAATTATAACCTAATGTTGACCTTTAATTACTCAGCCTGAAAACCTCATGTGTCCATGTTTATTTTAATGTTGGTTTTAAGTGGGCTAGAACAAGATCATAAGTTTTTCTCCCCCACAAATTAAGATTATTTTAAACATTTATTCAAAAGGATATGCATAATTCTTTATTAAAACACGTAATACTAAGCCTTTCTTATTACCATTTCTCATTTTATTCTATGAAAGCTCATTTTCTGTGATTCTGTGATTCTGTGAAAGCTAATGATAATACTGAGTTTCCCCTTTTCTTTAAAGGTTACAAAACATAACGTCTACTAAATCCTCCAGGCACTTTTATATTCAACTTTATCTACATTTATCCCTCTTTCAATACTAAGCTTGAAATGTTCAAAACAGCAATCTCTCTCAGAAGTCAATTTTAAACTGAATTACTCTCTTGATTTTGCGTCCCAGTGTAAAACTGTAGATTTCACCCCTCTTAAGGGGCCAAAGTTGAAAAATTACTTTATCCCCTTTAGAAAAATTCTTCATTTCAATAAGATTTATTTTACGGTTGAAGACAGAGCTCTCAAATGAAATTCACTATTCCACGTGATGAGAACTTCACTCGCAACATGCTGCACACTCACTTGTAGCAGAGTGGATACAAAATATGTTTTTCCACTTGAAGAACAAGAATGTAAAATGTTTTTACGTTGTCCTAGGGTGGTGTGTATATATTCTATATCTTTGTGTTTTGGCTTGTGAATACCAGTCCTTAGCAACACCAAGGTCGTTTTCTCTCTCTGTCCAGAAGACGAGAAGAAAAAAATTCAAAAACTGAGAAGCGGCAGTTGAAGNCTTGACATACATTTAATCTTATAAACCACATGAATAATTTCCTCCAAAATATTCTACTAAAATCTAATCTCTAAATGAGGTTTATGACCTTTATATTGCCTTGTCATAGGTCATAATGTTTTATTTTATCACCATAACACTGAATTACATCATGACTTTTAATATGGGATATTGAGAAGTCACATTGCCCTTGAATGAATTAAGATTGTATTTTAGCACCTTGGAAATACAAGAGCTACCAAACTACTCGGATGATATAGGATATATGTCTCTGTGCAGTTCTACAAGAGGAAGAAGATCATCACTTCCAGGCACTTGCAGTAATCAGTAATTAAGTGGATACTTAATATGCAGAAGCCCTAATATTAAGATGAGCTAAAAGGCAGCAATGGCAGCTAATCTGCACATGAAAGTATAAGTGAGGGGTTTTCTAATATTTTCTAGTCATTTACAGGACTAGTTGTCATCTGACGTGATTTTCAAATTAAGAGATCAGTTTCTCTGTTGAAAACAACTCAGAGGAAGCAGGAAATACTTTAAAATTATTTTTAAATGGAGAAAATATAAGGTGATCAGATTTCAAAAATTTTAGAAATGGAAATAATTGGGAAATTAGAAACTCAACCACTGAGTGTGCTCTCATGACTTTGTACAATTATATTGTAATAGATATGAAAATCAGACAGTGATCTTCCACATAGTCGCGATTCATAATTTGCTGGATCTGCATACTCACGGTTGATTTTCCAGCGAGTTGTGGGACCTAATGCATGCACGGAACCTACCGCAAACCCAGTGTACTTATGAATATGTAGATTGGTCCCAGCTGGGAGCCACAGCGGCATGGCTGGAATGCGTTTAGTGTAAATGTGTGGTTTTGCACTGCTGGATTTGTTCTGTGCCGGGTTACAAGATGGGGTGACGGGGCTGCCATTGTGTGTGGCACCCTCCCTCATCTGTGGGGGCTGGCTCCCGGCTGTGCTGATCCGGTGGGGGGGGAGGCAGGCACACACACCATGGCAGGACGGAGCTGGAGAAGCTGCTGGAGCGGTTACAGGCAGAGGGAACAGGGTCCCTTGGGGTGTCTGCATTGTTGACATTGTTCTCTGACAGACTGTAGGAGAATTGTGTGTGTCTGTACGTGAGAGCGGGAGGCACCATCCCCCCCCAGCCCTGCGGTGCCCTTTGTGTGCCCACAGTCAGGCAGGTCCTGTGGCCGGGACCCAGAGAAGCCCAGGGGCCACGCTTGGCACCCTCCCTTCTGTTCTGCTCCGCCGCTCCCTTGGACCTCGGTGCCCCTCACTCGGTGAGGCAGGAAAGTAGGCTGCCCCCACAGCACTGTGGCAGCAGTACCAGGAGGCAGCTGGCAGGGTTGCACCATCATGCAAGTGACTATTTTTCTCTGCCAGCATTGCTGGTGGTGTGGCTCCTCTTCTGTCTGTTTCACCTGAAGCAGCAGAGAAACCCTTTCCATGTTCTGGTCCCTGATTGTTTAGAGTGGCTTCTGATTAGTAGCTGATAGAGGTGGAAATGGAAGCTGCTCTAGGGGATATAAATATACGTGAGTGGCTGAAAGTGATCTCTTCTTCAATGGGATGCTTAGGGAGCGAGGTGTTGTTTGCTGCTGCTACTCCAGATGGCTGAGTGAGACCCCGTGCAGAACCAGGGCCGTTGTGGCTTCCCTCCCACACCTGACCTCACTGCTCCTGCAGCAGCTGCCTCACACTAACAAAAGATTGTACTGCTCTGATGGGCAACTGATAGTGGGTGTTTGGGGGTTTTTTTGTTTCTTTGCTTATTTATTTGCTTGAAGGTTTTTCAGTCAGTGAACCTGTCTCCCTCTTCTGGGATGACGTCAGATACCAGGGACGGGGTAGCGTTGCCAGTGCTTGGAGACCCCGCTTGTACACAAGCAGTAGACAGTTACAAAATTAGCTTTGTTAGTCCCAAAAATGTCCCATTTTAAAAAAAAAATGGGGTTTTTATATTAACTGTCTTCTCAGTATTTAACCATGCAACTAAATTAAGAAAATTAATAAAATAGAAAATTAATGTAAAGTTCACCAGGCTATCAGAGGAAAAGTGACCTTTGATTCTGGAAATCATAGGAGATTTCTTCAATTCTACGTAGATATATTATGCAGTGCTTTACTCAAGACATTATAATACTAAGTGTTAGAGGTTTTTCAAAATAAAAGCTACATATGAATGTATTCCTCCATATAAATCCTTTATATAATTTTAGAACTCCTGGAGTGGAACACACTAGTTAACAAGAGTACATTTCATTTTCCAAATCAGAAATAAATGAGAAAAAGGAAATTTAGTAATTTTTTAAATATACTTAATATTTTTCTACTATTTTATCTGTCTCCAAGAGAAAGCATAAGATAAAAGAGGATTTTCAAGATTTTATCCCAACCATCACATCCTCAAGAACCAAATGAAGAATAGTATTTTCTGTATGGTGGTTAGATGGTGAGTTGGACTAGATGATCCTTGTGGGTCCCTTCCGACTCATAGTATTCTATGATTCTGTGATTATATATCACATCAAATATGGACATTGTTTTCTTGATAAATACTTCATCTGTCTCCTTCTCAGTCAAAGTAAAACAAACTATTTTGTGTAAAAGTCACATCTGTTACTCACTTGAGGTCAGTGTTCTTTTCCACACCAGTTTATTTCCAGTAGATTCTCATTGCTCACTCAAGCAACAGAGATAGAACATATCTTTTTGTTTCTCCACTAGCCCCATTTTAGAAGACAAGATGACTACAAAACTAGTCATGTGTTTTTTTACTAAATTCACAATTGTGCAGGAATCCTTTGCGTATCTATGCATAGCTTTTTGTAATGTGTCTTTTTACATTGTTCTTATGGCAGAATATCATAGGTTAATATGGTAATGTATGTGGTGAATCCATCTTTGTATTTTGTATTCCATATTGCTGCGTTCAGATTGTCTGTGTGTGCTGTCTGTAGCACCCCCCTCCCCCAATAACGATGGTAGATCTCGGAAAATGGAATGATGCATTACAGCAGCAGCACAGCAGTTCAAAAAAAGCAGCGGTGACTGTGGCAGCAGTTTTCCTGTGGCTTGGCAGCTTGGCATGGCGAATCGGAGCTACTCTTAGTTTTCCAGTTTTCCCTGGGAATCTGAGGAACTGGACTTTTTCCAATAGACATATCCAAACTGAAAAGAAATCTCAACTACCTGCTTCGGGAGGGTTCACATCCAGCCAGGAACTCAGTTCCAGCCCCTTCTCCTTTGCTGCCCGCTCCAGTCTGGGAGAGGAAAATAGTGGACATTGTCAGACTGTCAACAACAGGTTTTGTTTTCTTCTTCCTCAGCTCTCTGGAGGAGGATTTTTTAGTACTTTAGGTAATTTTTTTTTTCTTTCTTCTTCACTTCCTTTTGAGGAAAGAAATTATTCTGGCGGATTTGGTGGGGGAAGGATAAATAACGCCAGAATCTTACTATAAACCACAACACAGAGGTATCTCAAGAACTTCCAAAATACATATTCAGTTTCGACACATTACGTAAATAAGGATTTTGTATTAATAACTACTGTTGATAGTGACATCACAGCAATATATTTATGAAATGATAGCATGAAGAGAGCATTGGCACAATTTCGTTGAAAATACAGGTTATTGTTCGAACCTCTTACCTCATTCATTTCAAGTTATAAAAACCAGAGTTCAGCACTTAAGATTTAGTCAACTCCTTTATGACTTTCAATATCTATTTAGAGTTTAGAAAGCAAAGTAAGTATAAATGGAAGTGCAGGGCAAGAAAATATTCTTGGGAAGAAAGAATACTTAAAAAAGATTTTCACTTAGAAACATTCAGGTGACTTATTAATTGAAAACACAACAAATAAAATAACTAATTTTAACTACAGTCAGTTCTTAAGAACCAGCATTTCAATTTTTCCTTGTGATTTTCAAAGTGTGAATGACCTGATTGAAGGACAACCTGAAAACCACAAATCAAATATCTGGAATAAAACTAATGTCAGTGCATCTTGCAGCCCCAAAGAGTCCTGACGTAATCTTTAATCTTTTATACAAAATGAACCTGATCTCCAGCTTGCTGCCATGAATAATTCATATGTTCTCCAATTCTTTCTATGGAAAGAAATTTTTCTTTAAGGAATTAGTCCAGCATGTAGAAATCAGTGAACTCAACTATACAATAATCAAGTCCTTTAAAAACTTGACTCAACACTTCCTTTATCCAACATATTAGGTCAATCTGTTCATGTCAGAAAGACAATGATAAAATCAGTTATTTCCTAACTGATGTTTCAGGTGAAAAATAAAAACCATTCAACCAAAGCTGTGACAACAGAAGTAAACCAGCTTCAGGTCATGGAAACTGTTAGTTTGTTAACTACATTCACTATGCATTTTTACTGCACCATATCACTGAGCACTCCTTGGTACTGAATATTTAACTATGTCCATTTGTTTTGTTCCAGGCACTTTCTTCCAGTCCATATTTTCTGAAATTTGCCCTTTTTTTTTTTTGGTTCAATCAAATCTCCCATGCCTGCATACAGCCTTTTAAATTGACATTGCTTGTGCTAAGCTCATTGAACAGGTTTTTTCCTCTAAAAGTGATACATAAGACATCTGTGACAGCTTTATCTTGGTTGTAAGATCAGTTGTTGTTTTACTACAGTTTCTAGAAAGACAAATAACTGCCTCAAAAGATTTTTAGGTTTTTTAAATGTAAAATCTCTTTAGTCACAGTATCGCAGTATTTGCAAGGTTGGAAGAGACCTTGGAGATCATCGAGTCCAACATGTAACCCAACACCAACCCATTGTCTAAATCATGGCACTAATTGCCTCATCCAGCCTACTCTTAAACACTTCCAGGGATGGCGACTCCACCACCCCCCTGGGAAGACCATTCCAATGAGCGATCACTCTCTCTGTTAAAAACCTCTTCCTAACTAGTCACTAACTACTTTCTTTCGAATTTTTCTGCTGTTCACTCTGAGGGAAACTATAGAAGACAGTGCTAAACTGCCATAAGCACCAGCAGGATCATCAGTTTGCCTCGTAGTGTATGGATTGTATCTACTTACAGAGCTACTGAGAGAAGCGAAGTGGGCTGTCAACATTGCAATACACAATGGTCCCATTCACTATCCAGACTGTCATGGTTTGACCCTGGCTGGATGCCAGAGATTCCACACAACCTCTCCTGGAGGAGAAAAACTGGAAAATAAAACTGGNGATGCCTGGAAGAACATCTGTACCCCTTCTCTCGTGGGCCTGGATGGGTCTTCAATCTCTCAGCCTCCTGACGCAGGTTCTGAGCCAGCACCTACATCTTGCTACTAAACTTTTTTTTATTCACAGAGACATCTCTATCTCCTTCTGCTCGTGACCTTGGCAGCGGCGGAGCCCAGAAAAGAACTGAGCTGCCAGCACTCTCACTGCCAAAGCAGCAAAAAACCTAAAACCAGGACACAGACTCATTTTATTATGCTGCCTGTGATACTTTCTTTGGAGCCAGTGAATTGAGGAATGGACAGAACAGAGTAGGTAGGCAATTATGCTGTCAAAGTGTTCATAGAGTGTATTTAGCATTGCTCTGAGCCTAGGTACTTTCTAGAAATGTAAAATATATGATGGTAGAAAGATAAATCAAGTCCCATTGGTATAGAGTATCTCATTCAGATTTGGACAAACCTCCTTCCATGTAATTTTCTTGTGTCTTAGTTTCTCCATCAACCTATGTCTGTGCCTTCAGACATCTAGCCAAAGCGATGGCAGCAGAATTTGAGTACCTACAGAAGTACAGAATTGTTTGGGTTGGAAGGAACCATAAGGTTCAACTAGTTTCAATCCCTTTGCCATTGGCAAGAACACCTTCCGCTAGGTCACGTTGCTCAGAGCTCCATCCAACCCAACCTAGAACATTTCCAGGGATGGGACATCCACAGCATCCACTTCTCTGACCAACGTGTTACAGTGCCTCACCATCCTCACATTAAGGAGCTTTTTCTTAATGTCTAATCTAAATCAACTTTCTCTCATTTAGAAGCTATTCCTTCTTGTCCTACACTTGCTCTCTCCATCTCTGATGTAGGCTTTCTTCATGTATTTCAAGTACAAGTACTTGAAATTTGGTACCTAAATATTTAGTACCAAAATTGGACTGGGAGAATTTTGAAGATTTTACTGTGCATATAAGAAAACCAACCCTTTGGATTCCTGCCTCATTTTAAGACATGAATACATAAAACCTGGATGCATTGTTTCCATTGGCTCAGTAACATAAACTATGTATTGAATAACCTGAAATTTTAATTGGAAAAACTATTTGAGTGAAATGTTGTACAATAATAAAAAAAAAAAATCTGAACATATTTCACTGAGGAAAAAGCTTATTTAGTCCCCTCTCCTCCACGCATGTATTAATTTTGAATGTAAACAAACAAATGAGCGAACAAACAATCTATGGCACAGGGCCCCAGCAGATATCTTCTCCCTGATTTCACATAGTAGTTCTTTCATCAGCCATAAACTCACCTCCCTACATAGCTCAATGATCCTTCATTTTTTGTCCCCTATTTATGTTATTTCTTTATTTTCAAAAATATACTGTGAAGTCTGTATTGATAGTAACTTTATTTACAGCTCTCTCTCCTGTCTATATAGGTTTTCCTCTAAGGAAGTAAACATTCCCTTTGCAGAGAAAAAGAAATTCCAAGCTCCTCTTTAGATTCCAAACCCAGAAACATTCTGTTGAATTCTGTGTCATAGATCTTCCGAAGGGATATTTTTTCCAAGTTTTCAGCATCAGACTGCAAAGTTTTCTAACACCAGCAGATGGCAATATAATTAAGCCATTTATAAAGGCTTTTCAAGGCAATTTCTGTGCAAGATCCTCCATTATGGCTCAGGTTTTGTTGTTGCTGTGACCTTGAGTCCGTGTTCTAAATGTGTTAATATTAAAACTACTATTGATCTCAGAAAGGTTCACACTGTTTATTTCTCATTTACTGCCCAAAATGCATAGGTAGATTCTCAAAGCCTGAAAAAAATTCTCTGTAAAACCAAGTTAACTCTCTTTGCTACTATTTTTTTCTTTTCCTCAGTCTCCCATCTCAATGTAAGTGTGGTTACCATATGCCTCACATCCATAAAAAAATCAGCACATTAATAAGTAATTTTAAACAGAGCCTCAAAGGTAACTCTCAAAATGGATTAATGGGCAAATCAGAAGCAAATCGATTGAAAGTGCATAATAAATGTCACTTAAATCATTCTATGGCTTTGCTATTCACACACATTCATCTGTGCAAACAAACACTCGTATACTTACAAAATGAAACCTTATTTTCAAAGTGTAACTGCAGGAAAATCTGCACTAAAAACTAACAGTAAAGCATTATTTTACAGTACACACATTTATGCATCACAAGAGATCAGGCAATGTTTGTAAAGATTATCCAAATTATAAGGCTCTGTGGTTTTACTTACTAAAGTCTAGATACCTTCTGACACTTAGCAGTTCTTAGAAATATAATAAAGCTCCAAGACAAGAACAGAACAGCCATCTGTCAGATTTCATAAAATCTCACAATACAACAAACTGTATTAGAGTTTCATAATTCATGAAGGAGTAATATCCCCTACTGAGCATTATAACCAGTTAAGATAACACCAAAAACAGCTAGCAACTCTGTCAGTGTGATTCCCCCCTCCTCAAGAATAAGGGGACAAAAAGTATGAAACAGTTGGAAAACATATTCAAAATATGATTGGCACTCTGTCACAGTAAGAGAGCCTGGTGAGCTGATTGTAAAACAGAAGTTGTATTTTTTTATGGTCTAATTTCTAACAAGACTTATGTATGTACGGAAACAGTAAATGCAAAGTGATAATGTATTTTCTGTATCTTTACATAAATTCTATAAACACAAAAATAATTACCTTATGACAAAATTGATTCAATTGAGCACTAAAAAAATAAAATACATCTGCTTGAGTCTTCTCTTCTTTGCTTTTATGGCAAAGCATTTTGTGCCTTCAGTTCACTATGTATACAGTGGCAGCAGTATTTTCTGTATCCCTGTTTGTTGACAGTTTGGGCAGCAAGTGGAGATTGCAAGTTAAGAGGTTCACAGGTAATTTTAAGTTGGAAGGGACCCCAAGGATTATCTAGTCCAACTCCCAAGAGAACACCCACCCAGGATTCAGGCCCACAAGCATGGAACCACGGGCACCACGCTCCATCCATCCAAGCCTCCCAAAATCTAGACCGTGTCAATGAGCTCCTCATCAAGTCTTCTCTTAAACACCTCCAGGGATGGCGACTCCACCACCTCCCTGGGCAGACCATTCCAATGAGCGATCACTTTCTCTGTGAAAAACCTCTTCCTAACATCCAGTCTAAATCTCCCCTGGCGTAGCCTAATGCCATGTCCTCTTGTTCTGGTGTCGTTAGCCTGAGAGGAAAGATTCACACCCACCTGGCTGCAACCTCCCTTCAGGTAGTTGTAAACAACAATCAGGTCACCTCTGAGTCTCCTCTACTCTAGGCTGAACAACCCCATTTCACGTAGCCGCTCCCCATAGGGCTTGTCCTCCAGTCCTTTCACTATCCTTGTCGCCCTTCTCTGGAACCTCTCAAGCAGCTCAACATCCTTCTTTAACTGGGCAGGCCAGAACTGGACACAGTACTCCAGATGTGGTCTGACCAGTGCCGAGTACAGGGAAAGGATAACTTTCCTAGTCTGACTGAACACACTGTTCCTGGTACAAGCCAGGATGCCATTGGCCTTCTTAGCCATCTGGGCACACTGCTGGCTCATATTAAGTTTCCTGTTTACTCCTAAATCCCTCTCCATTTCACCACTCTTCAGGCACTCATCCCCCAGCTGATAGCGATGCATGGGGTTGTTATGTCCAAAGTGAAGAACCCAGCACTTAATCTTGTTAAATCTCATACTATTGGAGTCTGCCCATTCCTCTAGTCTGTCAAGGTCCATTTGATGGGCCTTCCTACCCTCTGGTGGTTCAACATTTTCTCCCAGCTTGGTATCATCTGCAAACTTGCTGATGATGGACTCAATTCCCCGTCCATATCATCAATAAAGATGTTGAACAGTGCCAGGTCTAACACTGATCCCTGTGGGACTCCACTACTGACTGGTTACCAGCTGGATGTGTCACCATTCACCAACATTCTCTGAGCTCGTGCATCCAACCAATTCCTAACCCAACATAAAATGCTTCTATCCAGGCCATGCTCTAAGAGTTTCTCTTAAGATTACCATGGGGACAAAACCCTTTTGCACCTATTTGATAGTTTCGGCCCTCCAGGGTCTGTCAACCCTTGTTTGGTGTTCTTCACCAAACCATCATGGTTTGGTGTCCTTCATGGTCATAGAACCCAATATTCTTCTGGTGGCACCAGCACTTAAGCCATTTATTAAGAGCAAGAATCCTCCTATTGCTTTCAGGGTCCAGTTCTGCCATTACAGGGACAGAGCAAAAGACTCCCTGTGTTCCTGTCCCAGTGATCAATTGACCAAGTTACTCAAACCCCTCCCTAATCTCTCTGGATCCCCTCTCATTGATCTCGTCACTCCCAGCGTGGACGACCCGCAGGGGGTAGTAGTGTGAAGGTTGAATTAGTTTTGGCAACCTCTCAGCAATGTCCCATATTCGGGCCCCAGGGAGGCAGCAGATCTCCCTGTGAGATGGGTCCAGTCGACAAGCAGGCCCTTCTGTTCCCCTCAGAAGGGAGTCCCCGAAAACCACTTCCCTCCTTTCCTTTTTGACACTGCAGGTTCTGATTTGCTTGGTGGAAGAGGTAGTTCCTAGACGTTTACTAGGTGGGGCGCCTCCTTCCGTGTCATCCTCCTGAACCCCAAAATCCAGAACCCCAAACCTGTTCTGTAGGGGTAACTCATAGGGTGACATCTGAAAAGGTGGTGTCGGACAGGAGAGGGATGCCTTACCCCCACAGGAGGAGATGTGTTCCCATTCCCCCTCATCCACAAGGTTTCTTTCTCCTACCTCGTGCTGGGGAATGTGAGGTGCATGTGGATGCTCTGACTCCCAAAGGTCTCTAAAGGTTGGAAGCGCACCGTCCCTCAATTCTACTTCCATTGCATTCTCTTGATTATTTCTCAGCCTTTCCACCTCTTTCTTCAGCTCTGTTATCATGGAGAGGTCATGTACCAGCTCCCACTGATATAGGTGTTTTGCACACTGTCCTCCTGTTTGACCATCAGGCTCAGGCATTCCGTGCAGCCAGTAGTCTGGACAGCCGCATCCACTGACACAGGGGTAGTTTGGGTCTGAGCTTCCCTTGTGGCCTTGGCTCCGTCTTTCATCTGTCTGGTCCTGGCCATGGCTGATGGGGGCAGGAAGAAGAGACAGCACTTGCCAAGACAGAGCCTGCTACCCTGCCCGCTTGCCCTGCCTGCGCGAACTTCTGCGCTAACTGCCTCTTAGTTGCTTATTTATGAGCCCCCCAAGTCACCCAAATTGCCCACAGTTGCCCAAGCCGCCCATTGTTAATGTCCCTGTTTGCTTTGCCCCTGTTTTCTGTGCTCCAGTTTGCTGTGCTCCCAGGAAAGTTAATGATATAAGTACCCACAGGTAGGAAGTGTTGGCTCCCTGGGCAACCCTCCCAAAATCCTGGCATGTTCAGGGCAGGACCTGGTGGCCGGCTCCTCGTTGGTGCCGATCCAAGCCTCCAGCAATGGCCACCCAGCATGCTGCAGACAGGGGTCCCGAGGGGATCCTCAGTGGGCTCCCTGGGCACCCCTCCCGAAGTCCTGGCAAGTTCAGGGCAAGATCTGGTGGCTGGCTTCTCGCTGGTGCTGATCCAAGCCTCCAGCAATGGCCACCCAACGTGCTACTCTGTCATGACTCAGGTGTTCACAATAAAAGGCATTTCCTTGCCTGCACATCCTGCTGAGAAAGAAGAAGCTTATACTTTATTAATATATCCATAGATATACACAATAATATGCACAATAATATATACTATAACCAATAAAATTCAAAGCTCAGTTAGGAGTTTTGAATGGTATTGTAATATAACAAGTAAACAATAATATACATAAAGAAACCATTATTTTTAGAACACAGAAAATCCCTTTGTACAAAATGTTCTCCTTTTCTAGTAGACCACAAAAATACGAGGGGAGGTGTTTTTATTGGTATGTCACAGGACATGTGAAACCATACAGGACAAGGTGTTCTCTTCTTGCATTTCCAATTAATTTCCTCATCAGACTTAGCAGAAAATCGGACACAAGATTGACATAATGTGTTTCTATTTCAACCCTTTTCAGTTCACAGAATCTGACACCCTCTTGCAACTAGAAAAGGACTTCTTCATGTTTATAGATATAGCTAGTACAGAAGTTTCTTCCATATCCCTTTTATCTGTAGTGTTCTGCTGGCTTTTGTTCATAAGAAGAAGCCAGAAAGGATTAGATGACATGGTACATTAGAAATTCATAGTGGGGAAAAATTTTTGTCTTCCTTTTACTGGAGATTGACTGACAGGACGATGAAATTACCAAAATGCTTATCAGAGTACCTCTATAAGTGATAGAAGTAATGGTACCTGAAAGTTAAAACATTTTTGTCATTTGAGAAATAGTGAAGCACAGGAGGGAATGGTGAAGTTTCTATTCCTGCAGATTGTTAATATTAAAAAAAGTCTGAAAGAAAAACAAACAAAAAAAATAAGAAAACAAAAACTTAACATTGTTTTAAATCATCTTGCTCTGGGACAAAAGATGGACTTACTCTATAAAGATTCAACTGTATTTTATATTTCTCTAATTGCCATAGATCTGTGTAATCCAGCTGTACTCTTCTCTGATAAGATGCGAATGGAATGAAAGGTTTTTGTTTTAGTCCTGCTGTTGGGATTCTCATTGTTTCTTCCACTCATAAAGATATTTTAGTATGTGCAGGAACTGAGCCTACAGTTTAGCCCAAGTCACCATGTTGTTCATGAACCTTTGGGAAACTTGGTACCGTTCAGACCATTATCCTTTTTACACAATTGTCATAAGCCAGCAGAGCCTTGGATTTTTAAGGGCAATTTCTTTTGGAAATACAGTAATACCTCACCCTTCGCGAGGAATGGGTCTTGGCAGGATGTCACAAAACGTCTAATTCGCAAACACACGTGGATCATTACTATGCATACAGGCCATGCCCATTGCTCCACCCCCTGCCACTCCGGAGCACTGGGGAGCATTGCTCCTCCCCACAGCCTCTCCCAGCACAGGGGAGAAAAAGGAAGTGTTTCTGACCCCTCTCTGCCTGGGGAGGCTCCACGGAGAATCCCTGGGCTTCTCTTCAGGAACACTGTTGCTTCTGCAGCTGCTACTGGTCTGCTGCCACCACTCATGCTTGCACTGCTTTGCTGCAGGGAAGGGGTGTCCTGGATGCCAGAGATTCACACACAACCTCTCCCGGAGAAAAAAAAACGGAAAAAAAATACTTGTCACAGGTAAAGCAAGGCAAACTGCAAGTGAAGAATATAAAGCATTTATTTATTAACTAACAAGATCAGAGCTTGATGTGAGAAGCATCATTTTAAAGGCAACTTTTTCCTCCCACTCCTCCTTCTCTTACAACAGATCTCATATTTCCTTTTTCAACCAGGAGACAAAGGGGGAACAGGGTAGGGGGTAAGCCAGGCAAGTTGGTATTTCTGACCAGATCTAAGGTAGGAACCATCTCTCTGCCCTTCCATAAAGTTCTCTCTCTCTCTCTCTCTCATGAGAGGAAATGTCTTTCATGACCGTTTCCCAANTACGTGAGATCTTGACGCAGGGATGACAGCTCTTCCATTCTCTGTTATCTGAGAGTCAAAGCAGAGGATGCAGTTTTTTAAGTACTGTTTTTTTGCTGCGTCATAATGAGCCTATCCCAAAGTACATAGTTCAGATCCTACCACAATGCAGTGCTGTCTCAAAGCATCTGTCCAAAGGATTTCTGCCGAGCTCAGCTCCGGCGGCCAAGTGTTTCTGGGCTCCCAAAACCTCTGCAGCTGTTGCAGCATGATTCTCCATCTTCAGTAGTGACCTCAGGTGGATTCTGCATCACTGGTTCCTCTCTCTCTATTCCACAGGTTTTCAGGTCGACAGTCTGTCATGGGTTAACCCACATGGACGTGGACCTGGTTTTTATGAATTTTTTCCATTTTCTTCCAAGATGGGGGCAGGGCAGTGACACGGCTTCCCCCCACCCCCGGCCCCATGTCTCGCCGCTGCAGGGCAGGGGCGCAGCCACGTGGGGTGGGGGGGTGTGGGGGGGTCTAGAGGTCACCCAAAGGATGACATGGGACACCGGCGCTCCCGGAAGACAGAGTAACAGTTTGGAGCATCACTTCATTGGACAAAGGGAAGAACTACTGGAGGTGGGATGGCGGGAGCCTTAAAAAACCCAAGGGGGAAAGAAATCGCGCTCTTCCTCCTTGCTGCACTCCAGGAGTCTGCTGCTCCGAACTTCTCCCAGCTGAACCCGTCCTTCCCTGACGATAGCCAGCGGGCACCGCTACTGTTCTTCTACCCGTATTTTGTTATTGTTTGGACTTTCTGTCTCTTTGGGGGGGATTGGTGTTTTTGGGTGGGATTTTGGTTTTGAGGGATTTTTCTCCATCGCGCTGGGAGTGGGTTTCATCGCGTGGGGGAGGGGGAAGCTTTGGTTTTTATGTCCCCCACTGTTGATATCAGTTGCACACAAATTACTGCCCCATCTTATATTCCCCTGTTCTCTTTTCTCTTGTAAATAAATCCTGTTACATCTCTAACGATCTCTCATCCAAGGAGTGGTAAATAACCCTTTACTGGTCTTAAACCAAGAAACAGTCTGAGTTCACTAAGGTCCATCCTACGAGCAGCAGCAAGATGCCTGGAAGAACATTTCTACCCCTTCTCTGATTGGTCTGGCGGGCCCCCTATAGCTTTCAGCTTCTCCACTCCCCACACATGCTCTGCTCTGGCACATCTACTTTCTGTTACTTACTTTTTTTTTTCTTTCTCTCATATGTTGTTTACTGAGGTGCCGTTATCTGCTTTTCTGACCTTTAATTACTGGCAGCAGCAGAGGCTCAATCTGCCAGAGGAAAAAATCATTCAAACCAGAACACACTGCAATACCTGGTGCCCCTTATGGCAGGGGGTGGCATCACTGTTGGAGTTTCTTTCCCTTTAACATCCGCCAGTCCTGGGAGCAAGAGCACTGGCTGTATGGACCCATCAGAGCACCGCTTCCCCCTGTTGCAGCAGGGGTAGGATATGGGGGAACAGAAGCCTTCTTCTGACATAGCAGCTGAGGCAGCAGCGAAGGCACCTCCTGACACTGCCTCATTCCAGGACACAGCGCTTGCCCCACTGGGCTGTGGCCAGCCCAGACCCACTTTCCCTGGGGCTACGTCATCACCAGGTGCACCGGGCATGCAGCCCCCGAGCACAGACCGCATCGCCTTCCCCGCCTGTAGCCATGGAAACAGTAACATGTGCCTGGTGGAGGTCAGTCCCCGGCTGGGTTTAGAGTAACAGGGAATGGCATGGCTTGTGGGTCTCAGCAGCTGCCCAGGGCATCCCATGGTGTGAGCCTTCCACTGTAGGGACCAGGCGTGGAGACACACAGGAGTAGGGCAGGGACTGGGGCATGGCACCACAGGAGCAAGAGGCACTGTGCGCCCTCCTCTCAGGGCCACACGAGTCCTGCCCCTCAGGGAGTGCTGGTGCTGCCACTCAGCAAGGCAGCAGCACTACGCATGCATCGTCTGGGAAGCTTTGTGAATAACTGAGGCAGGTCTACGAGAAAAATTTTGTGCAAACCAGTGAGGTCGCAATGGAGAAGTAGCAATGCAGCGAAGTATTGTGGTAGGACCAATTATTTTTTAGACAAAATAGTTCAGATTTCAGTTCAGTTGAACTTTTTTTCCATGCTATCCAATGCAGTAAAACTAATGTTAGATTTGGTTGCATATACACAGGCATCACATAGGGAGGATTAATGACTACTGTTCATATGGCATCGCCAAAACTCCATTTTCCTGTGCACTACAGCAGCAAAAAGACTAGGTATTACAAGAAATTTGCAGTGCAGAGAATGACATCTAAATTAATTACCACTTTGAAGGGACTGATTCATCGAGCAAACTTGAAATAATTAAATGTGTGCAGCTTTGTCTAACAAGACCTACTACAGGAGGATAAATTAACAATCAAACATATATAAATATTTTAACATCAAAAAGTGATCTCAATTAAAAAGTCAATGTTTGCATATCTTAAACACACTGTGGAATCATAGGTCATGACATTTGCTTAAAGTGAGATCTAACTGTAGCCTAAAGGGTAGACCTATACAGAAATGGACTGAAAAAAGTGTTCAGTTTACCATTAACAAAATCATAATGTAGTTCTGATTGGTAGAAACTTGAAGCTGTTCAGCATTAATGGTCACAAGCACTGGCCAGGACTTGCAAAAAGCAGTGGCTCCAACTGGATTTCAGAAGCATTAAGAATGAAAATTTCCCCTCCTTCCCAGAAAGTAGCAGGGTGTATGCTTTAAAAAGCCATCCCATTCTGAACATTTTAAAAACCACTTGTAGAACAAGGCAGAAAATTCACTGGTAATTCAGTATGGACAAGGGCAAAAGTGACAAATATCTCTCAAGCTGGATGCTAAAAAAAAAATCCACAGATCTCTAAAACATAATAAGCTGTTTAAAATCTGAAAAACTTTCTTCTGCAGATGTAAAACACTGTGCCAAACTCAAACATATGAAAGACAGTGAAAATATCTTTGCTATTGCATTCAGTGATTTGATTTTTTCTGGAATAAAAATCCATGCATTCCTGGTACTGTTTACTTTTTATTTATCTGCCTTACAATTTCTTATATTTGTACACAGAAACAATATGATATTTTATGTCTGATCAAAGTTATCAACAATAATTTTAAGAACTAAATATACACCTGTCATGGGTTAGTGTTAGAGGTTTTGGTTTACGTGTTTACAAAGGAAAAGTTTTAATCGTTTTTTCTTTCACCCTGCCCCCCTCCTCGCTTCCCGAGTTCGGGGGAGGGAGGGGAAGGAACGGCCCCGGAAATTCCCCTACCTGCTGAACCGGTTTAGCTGGTGGAACCAGCCTGGGGGGTCTTGGGATNACACCCAAACACATACTTTTAGTGCCATGGGAAACCATCCATCGACACTGAAGATAACTGAATATTTACCTGATTTACTACATCATTGTATAAGACTTTTTTCCCTTTTTCAGACATAAAATGATTTTTACTCATGTCAATTTAAGTGATCCAGAAAATATCTATCAGTTTTCTGCTCCTCAAAATGGCCTAGGCAACTGGTGATTCTGTTTCATGAAACACATCTAATGTAGAGCAGTGGTTTATGTACTTTTTCTGGTTAAACTCACCATTGTATTTGATTTCCAAATATTGTAAATGTACAGGTTCACAGGTTATTCCGAGTTGGAAGGGACCCATAGGATCATCTAGTCCAACTGCCAAGTGAACACCCATTCAGGGATCAGGCCCACAAGTGTGGAACCACGAACACCACACTCCATCCATACAAGCCTCCAATCATCTAGGCCAGGCAACTGAGTTCCTCATCCAGTCTTTTCTTAAACACCTCCAGGGATGCCGACTCCATAACCTCCCTGGGTAGACCATTCCACTGAGAGATCACTCTGTGAAAAACCTCTTCCTAACATCCAGTCGAAACCTCCCCTGGCATAGGTCGAGCTCATGTCCCCTTGTTCTGGTGCTGGCCACCTGAGAGCAGAGATTTGCACCCACTCAACTACAACCTACCTTCAGGTAGCTGTAAACAGCAATGACTTCACCTCTGAGCCTTCTCTGCTCCAGGCTGAACAAGCCCAGCCCCCACAGGCACTCCCCATAAGACTTGTTCTCCAGTCCTTTCATCATCCTTGTCACCCTTCTCTGAACCCTCTCAAGTAGTTCAACACCCTTCTTAAACTGGGGAGACCAGAACTGGATGCAGGATTCAAGATGTAGTCTGACCAGTGCCGAGTAGAAGGGAGCAATAACTTCCCTAGTCCGACTGACCACACTGTTCCTGATAACCGCCAGGAAGCCATTGGCCCTCTTAGCCGCCTGGGCACACTGCTGGCTCATATTAAGTTTTCTGTCAATCATTACTCCTACATCCCTCTCCATTTCACCACTCTCCAGCCACTCATCCACCAGCCGATAGCGATGCATGGGATTGTTATGTCCAAAGTGAAGAATCCGGCACTTGGACTTGTTAAATCTCATATCATTAAAATATGCCCATTTCTCTATCCTATCAAGGTCCCTCTGGAGGGCCCTTCTACCCTCTGGTAGTTCAACATTTGGTCCTAGCTTGGTATCATCTGCAAACTTGGTAATGGTGGACTCTATTCACTCATCCATATCATCAATAAAGATATTGAACCGTGACAGGCCAAGCACTGATCCCTCTGGGACTCCACTAGTGACCGGCCACCATCTGGACGTGACACCATTCACCAACACTCTCTGAGCTTGTCCATCCAACCAATTCCTGACCAAACACAAAATGTTTCTATCCAGTCCACACTCTGAGAGTTTCTTCTGAAGCTTATAATGGGAAACTGTGTCAAAGGCTTTGCTGAGGACCGAGTACACAACATCCATGGCCTTTTTATTGTCAGCCAGGCAAGTCACCAGATCATAAAAGGAGACCAGGTTGTTCAGGCAAGACGTACCGCTCCTAAATCCCTGCTGACTGGGTCTAATGTCATTATTTTGCAGGTGCTACATGATTGCACACAGGATTATCTGCTCCATGACTTTGCTCGGAACTGTGGTCAGGCTGACAGGTCTGTAATTACTTGGGTCACATTTCCTGCCCTTCTTGTGGATGGGTGTCACATTAGCCAAATTCCAGTCTTGTGGTACATCAACAGTAAGCTAGGACTGTTGGTAAAGTATGGAGAGTGGCTTGGCAAGTTCATCTGCTAGTAGAGGAGAATAATTTTATCATTCTTTCATGTTCTAACTAATTCTTGTTACTTGCTAAAGTTTTATGTGTTTTGGCTTTTCACATAAAAGAGTTTGTTTCTTTTACAAAATGTCTCTTTGTGTTATAAAGATGCATAGAAATAAGAATACTATAGTTTTAAACAATAACTCACATTGTGTTTTCAATGTTAAAGTTATAAAACTTGGCTGCCTAATTACAAAGGTATATAGTAGCATTAAAATACTCAGCCGGACATGTTATATGCATGTAATTTAAAGCATAAATTTTGTAACTTCAGTTGTCTAATGAAATATTATGTTATTCAGGGGTATAGATAGAGAGATTCTTGTACCAATATATCTCCCATTGCATTGTTCATAATTGTTAAGGTGTTATCTGAACAGACCAAAACTCTGAGTTCCACACATGCACACACATATGTGGGATGTCACCTTTTGCTGACAGCAAGAGTTTGAACTTAAAAATCATAAACATCAAAAATCCACTTTAATACAGTGGTGAGTGTCCTCATGTGGGAGACCGGGGGTTCGATTCCTGCCAGGGAGGAAGTGGTGCCGTTTGAGAGTTGGACTCGATGATTCTTGTGGGTCACTTCCAAATCACACAGAATCACAGAATCACAGAATATTATGAGTTGGAAGGGACCCACAAGGATCATCTAGTCCAACTCGCCATCTAACACCCGTACAGAGACCGAGAGCACATCCCAGAGCGTAACACCAACCTAGATCCCTCACAGTCTAGCAGGCCACTCCGAGCCGGAAGGGGCCCAGGGTCATCCAGCCCTACACGCCCCGGCTAGACCATGTCACTAAGTTCCTCGTCCAGTCTTCTCTTAAACACCTCCAGGGATGGCGACTCCACCACCTCCCTGGGCAGCCCATTCCAATATGCAATTACTCTCTCTGTGAAACAGAATATTCTGTGAATCAATAGCTTCCACTTTTTGTCCAAATGTGATTTAAAAAAGCTGAAAAGACACCTTTAAATAGCATTTGACCCCCTGCAAAAACAATAAAGCTTTGTTTCCCTCTCAAAAACTTTTCATGTTTGTAGCAAGCAATTAGGCTATGAATTTCACTTCTGCATCAATTATTCACTGAAAAAATAGAATCTGCTGGAGGGGAGGGAAAGAAAAGAATCGACCTCAGAGTATTCTCCCACCATCTGGTCCTTCATAGAGATGCTGTCAAATCACCTTCACTAAAGTACTGATTTGAACAGCAAAGCAGTCATTCTTAGGTGTTGGGTTTTTTTAAATCTTCACCTGAGACTAAAGTGGGGAAATAACAGAGCATTGGTTTATCCACAGGTAATTAATCTCACAGGTCTTTGCTAATGCATGGTTTTTCCTTTCCTTTACCACTGCTGAAGAATAGCATGTTTGCTGAGATAATTGTCCTTGTGACAGTTATATGACTGAAGAAAATAATACTGTATAAATGATAACAATAATGCTTTGGTGGTAGTTTTTTCAAATGTACAAAATATGGAGAACTGCGCCAGGGCAGGCAAAGTGAAAGTTGCTCTTAAAGATTAGGATTAAAGTATGTTTCAAATGGACAGTTAATACAGTATTTCTCACAGAGGCCGGGAAAAGATTAGGAAGACAGAAAATTTGAGGGAGAACAACTGCTGTCAGTATAAAATAATTCAGAATGTCTAAGACAAGACAGTATTATATGAAACACTCTGAGACAATGTCATGATGTGAATTGGAGGAATGACATAAAATAAAATGTAGAATAGACAAGTACAAGGCAAGAAACACTCGCAGAACTATTTCAAAAATTTCAACACATTGCATTAGATGAAGCAATTGTCTGTGGTACCTGGAACAAAATGACACTTTTGTAACAATCCGTAAGTCTTACCTACCATGTAAAAACAGGATTCCACTAAACAGTAAGATTCATATCTGAATCATAAGTCTGTAAATCTGAAGTAATCCTCATAACTCAAATAACCCAAATAAGATTACATATCTATAATTGATTAGTAACTGACCATAAGTATTCAATTAACAGTGATAGCTAATTGAAGAGATCTCCCAACATACAGTGAGAGTTACATAATAAAGCAATTCAGATGTTATTAAGATTATGGAATCACATGAACACACTATTTTACTTCATTTCATGGGCCAAATCCATTAACTATTAAAACTGAAAACAGAATTATACAGGACATGAATTTATTTTTGGTTTTATCTGTTGTTTCTTGAGCTGCAGTAGCATGTTTTTTGCTACCATTCTTCAGGAGCCTTGTTGGCAAATACATTAACTTGGACAACAAAATCGACAGAGATCAGACAGAAGAGAGGGAGTTCAAGGAGATCTTCTCACCCCAAAGATGACTTTCTTATCTCCCCATTTACTACCAAATAGTCAAATATATTGTTCTGCCATTTTCAGTGTTCTATATTTTTTTGCCATTCTTCTGTTCTACGTAGGAAAACCCATAAGTGGATTCCAGACCATCACATTCCAATAACTGTCACACTTCCACTTAGCTTTTCACAGCCTGCATTGACATTAAGATTCCATTCTTGTTTCTGTGATTGGTAAACCGGGAAACTGTTATGACAGTGATTGCAATAGGATAGAGGAAAAAAAAATAAAACCAATTCTACCCTGTTTTTATACTCTAAAGACTACACTTGTGCTTTTGTGAAGAGATCAGTGATGCTGGTAAGGAGAAATGTCTCAGAACTGTAATTTGTAAAAAGATCAAACTTCTCTTGAACATTTTAACTTGCATACTATATCAAAATTTCTAAACAGTCAAACTGTTAGTAATGTTAAACTTTTTTCCAATGAAAATTCAGAGCAAAACATCATCTGTGAAACTGTTCCAATGGACCAGAAACGGGCAGGGTATTTTTTTTCCCCGGGGCAATTTTCTGCCTTAATGGAGAAGCACAGATTAAAAGCTGGTTCATATCATTCCAATATTATTTATGATATTGTAAGATTTATTAAAGTTGATGTTATATTTCTTATGTCTTTTGTTCCAACTTTAACAGAAATTATTTTCAGCCAAAGAAGTAATTTGATATTATCTCTATCCTGTGGTTTTTCACTTGGATTAATGGACTGAGACAAGATACTAAAAAAATTAACTTCTAAGAAAATTAAAGAAGGATGTGTGATAAACACCTTAGTTAAAAGTTGCACCGGCTCATGCAGTGTGGAGTTTTCCCTCTGTTAATAAATGATAAATGATCCTTTTCTCTGAACACTTCTGATTTGGGGGAGGAGTGGCTCGAGAC
>WEKX01027919.1:0-37881 GCA_013390025.1 Pitta sordida
CCATTACAGGGACAGAGCAAAATACTATTAAAAGCATCTATTTACAGGTTTTTGAAGCATACAGTGGAAAGTATGAGTGACTGCCACATCCTGCTTCTCTCTGAGCACTGTTTTTATCATGATAGGAGCTGCGTTCAGGCTGCAATTGTATGATGGGGAATGCAGGGCTCTATTCTTTACAATAACTTCCTTAAGAATAAACATAAAAACACACATCCCTGGAAAATGATTGGCTGTCTGTTTAGTATCTCTCCAGAATTTCCAGCTGAGAAGCAACTTGAACCTTCCTCTGTTTTGTGATTTAATGCTCTTTTCAATGAGCTTAACATCATGAAGATAGGTTTGAAGCTGTTCTCCTCCCTGAGGTCATGATTGAGACCCTTTTCCAGTGCTGAGGTTGGGATTGAAGTAATCAACCCAGTGCCAAGGTGAGCACGTGATGGGAATTATCATTTTAATCTGCTCACCATTTGCCAGAGTGCAGACATGAAGTAGCAGCAAAGAGGATTGGCCAAGAGGAATGACTGTCCTTAGAACTTTAAAATTGTTCTTCCTGAGAAAGAGAGAATTAACAAAATTCAGATGTTTAACTATCAATATATCAGAGATGCCTCTTATTACAGAATATTCTGAGTTGGAAGGGACCCACAAGGATCATCAAGTCCAACTCTTCAATAGCACCACTGCCTCCCCAGGGGGAATCAAAGCCCTGGTCTCCCACATGAGAGGGGGGATACTTACCACTATTCTAAAGTGGATTTGTAGCCTGTTTCTCCTTTCCCACAGCACCTTAGCATAAGCCATATTGTGGATATCACACTCAGGAGGCAAGATGGGGACAGGCAGCAAAGGCACATCCAACTCCCAGGCTAATGGCAAGAAACTGTGACCTCCCTTGTGTTCCCTCATTGACACTGGATCCAACCGGATAGCATGCTCAAACTGCTCCCAGATGTCGTGGTTTGACCCTGGCTAGATGCCAGAGATTCACTCACAACCTCTCCCGGAGGAGAAAAAACTTATCACAGGTGAAACAAGGCAAGTTACAAGTGANTGTTACTAAGTTTTTTTTCTTTCTCAAATATATTTGTTTACAGAGGTGTTTCCATCTCCTTCTCTTCCTGACCTTGGTCTCCACAGCAGCGATGGGGGTCCAGGCAGAAGCTATTAACCCCCTCACTGCCAGAGGAAAAAAAACTAAACCATGACACCAGGCAAACTGGAAGAGGAAGGAAGACAAGGGAGCTAGGGAGCATATTGTGAGCTCAGATAGTTGAAGTAGATTTCATAAATTAACTTTGGATATCAGGCCAAAATATGAGCCAAGTAAGGGAATCTTGACATGAGGGACAACTTGCAGCAGCTTCTGGGATTTCTTGGTACTGAGCCAGGGACTTTGGAGTCACTCTGCCCTGTTCTTGACAGAGGGCAACAGTACACTGCCAACTGGTCAAGGGATCATATTCCATTCTCTTTCATAGTATGAAGTATTTGGAAGCTACTGAATCAGGCAAAAATAAGAGCATAGGTGCAACAAAGAGTTTTCATCAGGCATGTGCCCTAATACTGCAGATTTACTCAAGCAAAAGTATTTCATCCACAAGTACAAGGAGGACAGCCCATCACAGCAGCTTTTTACACCTTCTGGAAGGCCATCTCAAGTGATTCCTGGTGATAAAACATTTCATTTGCTCCAGTTAGGGTCCTTAGATGATCAGATCAGATTTCATATAAATAAATTGCAGCCAGCGAGATAGAAAACAGTAAAATACTTCACTTGATACTCCAATTTCAAGTTCAGCTCAATGTCATAGAAATAGCCTTGCTTAGAAAATATCTGTGAATCAAGATAATTAGAGCTTCAAGTACATCCAACAAGAGCTATCTAAAAAGCAGCATTAATGAAATCATAGTGTGTACAGCCTCTGTGCGCAATAAAGCAGAAAGCATGGAAGTTTTTTGATGGGCTGTGTTTAACTCTGGTGAAATTTTTCATCTGTATTTCAAGATTTTAGTATTTTTCCCCAGAAGTGGGCAGCAAACTCTGCTTCATAATGTAGAAGTTTCTGCAGCAGTTTTAGAGTGATGTTAAAATTGAGCTATAAAACACATTGAAGAAAATAAGTGAGTCCCAGTGGACAGGACCCAAACTATCTGTTTGCCTGCAAGTAGAGAAACTCTCTCGTGATGGAAAAGATACAGCAGCAAAAAAATTTTCATTTAAACAGACACCAGATACTAAAGAGATCACTCCTCCAGATAACATCCACGACTTACTGAACCTGCAAAAACAGTCTGTGTTCCTAAAAGAAAGTGAATATTTGGTTTAGACACAACTGCAAAAATACCTGGAAAGAAAACTAGACTCTTGAGCCCCATAACATTGTCCAGATGATATGAAATGACAAAGAGGACCCACCATGTGAAATACTCTTACATTATTCTCATTCGCAATTTGCATTGTATATGCAAACAACTGTGAGACTTCTTATTTTGTAGCTAAATCTCACCAAACTAATTGTCTATAGATTTACAATGTAGAAACCATTCAAATGAACTTCTGAATGAAGTTGCTAGTGAAGTTTGCCCTCCTGAAAAACAAAGCCCTCAAACCTGCAGAGCAATTCTCAGATTTTAACTGGGAATCTGAAACACTCTTGTACAGTAAGCTATTTCACAAATGTTTTTTTTTTTCTTTCAAAGTCAAACATCTGAAGCCTATGCAGAACATAGCTGCGTCTGTGCTAACCAATGAGTTAAGAAAAGGTGAAAGCATAAGAAACCTTGTCACTTGTACACTTTCTGTCTGTATTGGTGGCTTGGGCTTGGCATTGAATATTTGTGCCTTCATTTTATGTGAAGGATACAACTGACTAATTGTAGGTGTCTCAAGTGAAGGCATTTGCATCTGCACAAGTCACTTGGCTCTGCTGTCATAGAGAACAGAGAATTAACCAAGGCAATTCTCACAGACATGTGATGCATCTCAAGAATATGACTGTGTTTCATCACATGAACACATGCTTTTACACATGTGTTTTCAACTACGAAGGCTAATAAATATGTTTCATATGCTTGGGTGAGATTCTGCCATCCAGAGGGACCTGGACAGGCTTGAGATCTGGCCCCATGCAAAACATCATGAAGTTCATCAAGGCTATGTGCAAAGTCCTGCACCTGGATAAGGGAAATACTCAGTATTATACAGGCAGGGTCATGGATGAACTGAGAAGGACTTGGAGATATAAGGAGATAAAAAGTAGATATGAACTGGCAATGTGCACTCACATCCCAGAAAGCCAACTGCATCATGGGCTGCATATAAAAAGGTAGAGTGGTCTGCAAGTAGAGGGATGTGATTTTGCCCCTGCACTCCCATAATATCTCACCTCAAGTCCTGCATTCAGCTCAGGTCTCCAGTACAGGAAAGACATGGACTTGTTAGAGAGGGTCCAGGGAGTGCCACAAAAATTATGAGAGGGGTGGAACACCTTTCCTACAAAGAAAGACTGAGAGAGTTGGAGTTGTTCAGCCTAGAGAAAGGAGATCTTCAGGGAGATCTCCTTGCAGCATTTCAATGTATAAAGGGGTCTTATAAGAAAGATGGAGAGAGACCTGTTCTAGAGCCAAAAAACTTTTTACAGTACCAAAGGGACAAGGGTTAATGGCTCTAAAAGAATAGATTTCAAGAGTATGGAAAAGACATCAATTACCTTTTACAATGAGGATAATGAGACACAGAAACAGGTTTCCCAGAGAAGATGTGAATCCCTGCAAGTGTTTGAAGTCAGCTTGGACAGATCTTTGAGTAACAGTGAAACATGACTCTGTCCATGTCAAGGCAGGATAGGCTAGATGATATTTAAAAATCTCTTCAAACCCAAACCATTCTGTGATTCTTTGATAAGTAGTTAAGATGTAAGAACTACACTGTTGTCACCTTCTGCTCAGAGTAATAAATTCCTTCCACAACGTTTGTGCTAGGTTGGGAAGTGTCAAGGAGGTACCTGGCAGCGTATGGATCTATGATGATCAAGACAGCTGAAGCCCAGGTTGTATGAAAAAGAAACTTGAACTCCTATTAAGATACTCCACATGCCTAGAATTTGTTCCTAAGAGAATCATATTTGGTTTGACAAAGGCTTAAAGGGGTGGTTAGGTCCTGAAAGTTTTGTTATTTCAGTCTTAAGCTACAATGTACATATGCCCTCATTACCTTCAGTATATTTTTGAGCAGATACTAAATGCACACAACCACTCAAAATAAAATTACCTTCTCAGTTTTTGGCATTTGCTCAATAGATGTTTGTAATTCTATCTGTATGATATGTATTATATATCTATGCTTTCATTGGCCTTAGAAGTCTATTCTGATGTTGGTACATGTGAAAAAATTATTTTGAACACAGCAACACTACACATTATGGCCTTGGTCCCTAATGCCAAGAGATAGTAAAGCTTTGAGGAGTGTTTATCATTACATCTGTTCCATTCTTATGAACATAATCACCATCCATTTTTACATCAGAATTAAAGGACAAAATTGCATTTGTTGGTAAAAGAAGTGAGTGGGTAACTACTGAAGTAGCTTCTAGTTATAGTGGGCAGGACAAGAATAATGAGTTCTGCTTGTGGCAAGGAAGTTTTACGTCAGACATTAGGAAATACTTTCTGATGATAAGAACAGCAAAAAACAGGAATTGCCTGAGGATGCTGTGACAACTCTACACTGGAGGTCTTTAAGAACAAGTCAGACACACATTTATCAGAAGTGGTCTGAGTATAGGAGATCCTGCCCTAGGTATCAGTACCTATCAGATAATGTCCTTTCAGCTTGATGTTGATATCATGCTAGTTCCCTATAATTTTGGTTTGGGGTTCTGGGGCTGAAAGGAGAAATAAACTAAGAAGACTCTTTGGATATTATTCTTAGCAGGAAGCTTACCAGAAAGCAGAGAAGTTTCAAGAAGATCTCAGTATCCTGAAACCCTCATAAAGTCTCTCTATCCAGCAGAAAATTATAATCATATTCCCTTGCTCACTCAGGTGAGACCCATGAGGTGGTGGTCATGACCTTCAGGCCATTCAGTTAGCTAATGTTTGAGTTCTAGAAGATTACCAATTGGCATGCAATGAAAAAGAGTGGAAAAATCTCCGAGGCATATTTCAGACAATATATAAGGAGTGTAGTGTTCTCTCCTGATACTAATGTACTAATGTACCAAACCTGCTACTGCCTGGGAAAATTAAATTCAACAAAATGAAAGTGTTTTCACCCATGAATGCATGAGTTATACACAATAAAAGGTATCATAAGTAGTATGGCACTTAGACATACAGAGGCAACTATAGGAAAATGTAATATTCTAAAAATTATACATACTTAAAATCTGGTCAGCAGCAAATTATGTTTTGAGTGCTTTAGCTTTTCCCCTGTAATTCTTCTGCCAGGCAGGAAGGACTTCTGGGACTGATACAACTCAGCCAGATGCAAAGTTTATATCTAGATTCTCTATTTCCTTATGCAAAAGGATAAAAAAGAGGACTTACATGTCTTCCAGTTTTTTAGTCTTGGTTGTTTCCTGCACACATGTGTTTCTTCCTCTTTCATGACTAGATAATTTCTTGCATCAGGTGGCTGCAGGTCTCTGAAAATGTATAAAATTTTATGCTATATTAAAATTAAAAACAAAAAGAAAACTATATGCCATTCGAGTGACCAGGAAAAACAACATATATAATGACTTCTGATTTATCAGTGTCTTTGGTGAGCATGTGTTATACATAATTGATGAACAGTCTTTGGTCTGGCCTCCACTCACACATTAAAATAGTATTTTTGAATAAATTAAAATAGAAATAAAGATCTAAATGCCCGCTTGTTCCCAGACTAGCCAGAAAAAAAAGGGAAATTATCTCCGTTCTCTACATAATTTATCACACTGTCCAAAGCCATGTTTTAACTTGCTTTAAGGTCTGGAATGATCCTATGAATGCCACACACGGTGAAGCAGTTGTCAACAACTCTTGACTCCCTCACACAGATATTTATAAGGGGATTATCTGAAGCACTCAGCACTGACCAAATCCTGTTCCACTGGAGTAGACAGAAGCAAAAATTCCCCACATAATAGTTCTATGAAGGAGAATTGATTAAGTGACATTTTAATTATCACACAGTGAAATAGAATTGCTTCCAGTGAGGTTCTCAGTCCAGTTTAGTGTCATAGGGAATAACAGAACAAGACCTTTTCCCTCATACCATATGTAGTGTGTACAGTAAGAATTACCTGTGTTTCTCCTTTGCCCTGCACTTAACACTACACAAATATGGGTGGAACATTTTCTGAATGACAGATTTTTCAAAAACAACTGAGCATAAGCAGTAAGTGAGAACCTGGAAGAATTGTCCATACTAGAGCTCCATCTAGCTATTAACTCATCTTTTGTATCAAATGCTAGAAGCAGCCTTGCTGATAGCTCACCTTGAAAATGCACATGGTTATTATCCAGCTGGACCATATTCTCCTATTAATGTGCAAATGAGGAGGGTCTAATAGTACTAAGGAATGTTTCACAGGGAAAAAAAAGAATCCTTAAAAGATAATGGTTGATTATGAGCAGAAGCATTTTGTAGTGACTATTAACCACCCCCAGTGCTGCCACTGATGCCTCTGGATAGTTGTTTCATTAAGAGAAGATCCACATTAAACCATACTGCTTTTTCAAAAAGAAAACTACCCAATTAAGAATTTTATTTCTTCTGAGCAGTCAGCTATGTAGGCTTAACTGAACTCATGATGATGACTTAATCTTTTTAGCCTTTGTAATATATTTTTACTGTGTGCTCCTGTATGAGATGGAAATACTTAAATGGATAATGACAACAGGGTGGGAAGGTATATGTCAGGCAAAATGCTGTGACTAAACTCCCATTTGCAGTGAGGCAGCAAGCTCAGACATCGGCAGGAAAAACATCTCATTGAATCAGCATTTTCCAAAGCAGTGTGTGAAACTGAAACATGCAGCAGTATTGCCAAGTTTTGCAGCAGAGAACAAAGGATGCCTGGGAGTTGAATTGGATCCTTGTGCTTTAAATCTTTCAGTATAGGATGTTGTCCTACTTCTGATTCTTTGGTTAGCTTATGTTGTGCTGGCTTGGGGATCTCTTACTCTACATAGTGCAGACAGGCAGACTCCTACTTTTTTATTCAGTAGTTCTCTCCACATTTTGTTATTCCTACACTCTTTTATCCATTTTTAGGATAAGTAAACACACTCTGCTTAGATCCTATTGAGTAGCAATAATAGTCTAAGCCATGAGAATGGGAACATTTCCCCATTTGTCATACCATGTTTTGCAAGACATGCTGCTGAAGGAGAGAGGGCTGGCAAGTAACTCATCTTGGGTTTACCCAGAGAAAATTCCTTTCTCACTGGGGAAGTTTTGAGAAAAGAAGTAATTCTTTGACCCTGTTACTGAGAAGCTTCAGGCTAGTGTAAACCTATACCTGACAATCCTTTGCACATGGTAGCCACTTTAATGTCTTTTCAGTATATGCTTCAGATGTTCCTGTAGGACACTGCACATGTCCTGACTGGTGAGGTAATGCAGTTATTACAATTGACCTAGACTTAACCTTTGATCCTTGGATAAGAGGTCTTAAGTAATTTTTTTTTAGTCATGTCTTCTGGGTCATGCCTCTGCCCCCTCCTCTGTTACAGTCCTTTTCTAACTCACCTCCAGGACAGAGGTTGGTTGGCTTCTGGCTGTATATGCCAAGGGAGAAATACACTCTACCCACTTCTGCTAATACCCCAAGGGCCCCACTTATCTTTCTGAAGGAAGCTTGGGAAAGTCCAGAAAAAACAGGCAAGGCTGTGTTTTATACCTCTGAAGTCTTTGATGAGAATATAGATTGTAGCACAAGGTACAAAGCTGACTTAAGGAATGTCATAAGACAGCCAGCTGAGGGCAATCCAAGTGAGTAAAGCACTGCCCTTGTCTGCTTAAGACACACAGCTACTGCAGCAATTTCCAAACCTTGTGTTTGGCCAGCACCTTGCACTCTGGGATCCCTCCAGCCAGTGCTTGGAGATGCAATTGATAAAACTGTCAAACAAGGATAGCAAAGGTAAATCCATTGTCATGTTCTACAGGAGATACAGAAAGACCTACCCAGGCCCTGGGCCCACCATCAGGGAAGCTCAGTCTCCTGTGTTTTTTATGCACTACTGCTAGCATTTCTTTACAAATCCCAGCCTCAGATATTGTTACTTACTTACCCCCTGGCTTCCCCAAGACTTGTCTTTCAAAAATACTCTTGATACTGTACAAGGGTAAACAGGCTTCACAACCTTGTGATGTATCCACTGAGATCTCTAAACAGCTACAGTGGGTTGACCCTGACTGGACACCAGGTGCCCAACAAAGCTGCTCTTATCACTCTCCTCCTCAGATGAATAGGGGAGAAAAAATGTAACAAAAGGCTCATGGATCAAGGTAAGGATAGGGAGAGATCACCCAGTTACCATCAAGAGCCAAACAGACTCAACTTGGGGAATATAGCCTAGTTTATTTCCAGTCAAATCAGAGCAAGTGAGTGAGAAATAAGACCTAATCTTAAATCACCTTTCCCTCACCCCTCCCTTCTTCCTGGCCTCAACTTCACTCATCATTTTCTCTTCCTCCTCTCTCCCAGGGGCACGGTGGATTGGGAATGGAAGCTGAGGTCAATTCATCACTCATTGTCTCTCTGATTTCTTCTCAGGGGGAGGACTCCTCACATTCTTCCCATCTCCGTCATAGGGCCTTTCTCATGGGAGGCAGTTCTCCATGAGCTACTCCAATATATGTCCTTACTACAGGTTCTTCATAAACTGCTCTAGCATAAGTTACTCCCACAGAATGCACTCATTCAGGGACAGGCTGCTCCAGCTTGAGTTTCTCATGTCACAAGTCCTGCTAGCAAACCTGTTCCAGCATAGACTCCTCCCTCCACAGGGCCAGAGATCCCGCCAGAAGCATGGGCTTCTCATGGAATCTCAGCCTTCTTCCTGATATCCACCTACTCTAGTGTGGTGGATCTTGCTCCCATGGACCTCCATGAGCTGCCTCACCATGGTCTTCACCACTGCCTGCAGTGGAATCTCTGCTCTGATACCTGGACAACCTCCTCCTTATTCTCTGATCTGGGTCTCTGCAGTGTTGTTTCCCTTACATACTCTCACTTGTCCCTCTGGCTGCTGTTGAGCAGCAATTTTTCCCACCTTCTTATATCTGTTACCCTAGAGGCACTACCACCATTAGTGATGGGATCAGCCTTGGTCAGTGACGGGTCTATCACATGGTGGGTCTATCTATCTGAGTTGGAAGGGACCCACAAGGATCATCGAGTCCTAGTCCTAAGTGAATGTCCATACAGGGATTGAATCCAATAACCTTGGTGCTATGAGCACCATGTTTTATCTATCTGAGCTAATCTCAGGGTCGTGTAATTTTTTATTTAATAACCTAACTCCCCATTGCATCATCCTATTATCTAGACCATGTCACTGAGTTTCTTATCCAGTCTTTTCTTAAACACCTCCAGGGATGGTCACTCCACCTCCTCCCTGGGCAGACCATTCCACTGAGAAACCACTTCCTCTGTGAAAAAGCTCTTCCTAATATCCGGTCTAAACCTCCCCTGGCGTAGCTTATGATCATACTCTGGTACATACATCATACATCATGCCTCTGGTACTGGCAGCCTGAGAGAGGAGATTTACACCCACATGACTGCAACCTCCCTTCAGGTAGCTATAAATAGCAATGAGGTCACATCTGAGCCTCCTCTTCTCCAGGCTGAACAACCCCAATTCCCACAGTTGCTCCTCTTAATGCTTGTCCTCCAGTCTTTTCACCATCCTTGTCACCCTTCTCTGAACCCTCTCAAGCAGCTCAACATCATTCTTAAACTGGGGAGCCCAGAACTGGACACAGTACTCAAGATGTGGTCTGACTAGAGCCGAATATAAGGGAAGAATAACTTCCCTAGTCCTACTGGCCACACTCTTCCTAATACGGGCCAGAATGCCATTGTCCCTCTTAGCCACCTGGGCACACTGCTGGCTCATATTAAACTTTCTGTCAACCATTACTCCCAAATCCCTCTCCCTTTGACCACTCTCCAGCCACTCCTCCCCCAACCAATAGCGATGCATGGGATTGTTTTGTCCAAAGTGAAGAACCATCCTGGAGATATCTGACATTGTCTCTGTCAGACATGGAGGAAGCTTCCGGCAGGCACACCTATAGGTCCCTCCTACCAAAACCTGGTCACACAAACCCAGTGCAATAGCAACGGGCTCAGACACAAACACAGGAGCTTGCTGAGCTAAGGAGAACAAGAAGTCTGGGAATATTCCACAGGAGACAACATCTCCTGAGAAGATAGGACCATGTTGAAATGCTGCAGAAAACTGTAAGCCCCAGCAGACTATTAGTTTACACCCTCCTGTGTTTTGGGATTGAGCACAGTTCACTGCCAGACTCATGAAAATAGGCCCAGCTCAAGAACTTCAACATGCTTCTTGAAAGTAGACCATCATCCATCACTGCTGTGGCATGCGGTAGTAGGCATTGCCTTGTTCATGTTCACTTTGAGAGCTGAAGTTCTCCCCAGGCTCTTTGACTGACTGGTCACAGCAGTTTCCTAGTGAAATTGGTCCATTGTTGCTCTTCAAGCTTTGGAAATGTCCTCTGGGGACAATTAAAAACATTTGATTTCGTGTAATCTTCAGATAAAATACATAAAGATTGGTAAATCCCCAATAGTGACACTGCTCTTTTTCACGACTTGAGATCTTAAGATCTCAGAATCTCAAGAGCTTATATTTTTAAGGCAGAATTATCTTGACTACCACAGTACACAGTGGGGAAAAAATATGGAAAACACACCAAGTATAAAAATAGCTAAAAAACCAACTGTATCATTATGAACTGTGATAGAGTTAACACATAAACCATATAGGATCAAAGTGCACAGCACCTTGACCCAGCTGCTAATGGAATTGGGATCCTCAACACTTGTGACATGGGTTGTTAGTTCAAAATCAAAGAAATAATCACTGACAGCACACTACTGGCCTTTTGTTTTAAATAAAAAGGACAAGAAGTGCTGTTATACAAACTTTATGGTCCTAATTTTAACACAGTGGATTCCAACCCAGATCTGATCAAGACTTTTCAGAGAAAGAATGGAGTTATGTGCCGCATCAGAGGCAGATAAGAGATGGCTTCTCTGATTGCAGGTGACAGATGCTGTAGAGAAGAGGCTGAGCAGGGCTTCAAGGCTATGCCAGCAGGATGCAGCTGAGGTGATGAGATGCATGGAGGTA
Organism: Pitta sordida; assembly: GCA_013390025.1. Taxonomy (NCBI): domain Eukaryota; kingdom Metazoa; phylum Chordata; class Aves; order Passeriformes; family Pittidae; genus Pitta; species Pitta sordida. The sequence continues at coordinate 11,383 of WEKX01027919.1, forward strand.
AGCAGTGTTGTTTTTCCTTCCACAAGTATCCCAGCTTCTCTCATGATTCCAGCCTGCCTATCCCATGTCCTGGTGTACACTGACTAAGCACCAGCAGCACATTTTTTTGTATCCAGAAGCCAGATATCTGCTTTACCAAATGCCTGACACTGACTTTGATTATGACCCACAAACTGTAGTGGGTAAAGCAACTTCACCAGCTGAGTCAAAGCACAGAGACAGAAAATCAGAGGTTTGATCTAGTGCCTGTTGAAATAATAACAAGGATTCATATTGCTCTTGGTACATAAGTAAAGCCTGCTTGTTTTGAGTCCATCCCTGTAAGGGCAAACAATAATATCGACTGCTTTGGGGTTTTTTGGGGGGGTTTTTTTGCTTATTTTTTATTTGAGTTACATATTTGCCATGAAAAACAATCTCATTCACATCACAAACAAACACATCAGACTCCCAGATCCACTTGCAAAATTTGTTTATTTTTCTCAAAAAAAAGTAGAGGGCAAAGATATGCCTTATTTTAATGTGCTGGGTAATAGTCAAGAGTTAAATATTTCCCTGTAAGATGTAGTATTTACTATATGAACCAACTATCAAACTAATCTGACAAGTTAATCCATTAACCTAACTTTCATCCAATAAATACCAAAGAGAACAGATTCCTATTGATATTAGTTTCCATAAAGACTTTGGGCTCTTTAAACTCAGTACTGACTGTAGCTAATGGGACCATCAGAGTTAAACCCATCACATACTCTGTCTGCTTTCTCATGTCTTATAAATAATTCCCTGAGCTGTTCCTCTTATCTGCTCCAGTCACTTCTTCATTTACTTATTTGTTTATACTTATCCTGTGCTCTCACACTGAGGTCATCCTTGAAAAGCTTTGGTGAGTTGTTTTCTTCTTCCCCAGGATTTACCCTACCTAATCTGATGGTACACTCTTAAAAAAAAGAGTACCACAAAATAGCTCTACTTGTGGTCACCATTTCTGGACTGTCAATGGCACAAAAGCCAGACCCAATCTCCCACTATTGTTCATGGAAATCTTCTGTCTTTCAACAAACATCCATCTTATAACAGAATCATAGAGTATGATTTTAGTTCAAAAGCAAAAAATTCATTAGACATTCCCTACTAAAACAAAATATGGTGTTCAACCCAATGACAGACCCCTCTTAGATGTCGCCATGTCAGATTTGGGCAAAAAAAGAACTTCTCCGACAAAGCTGCAAGAGTTGCTGTAATCAAATTTCAATTTGGGAGGATGTCGTGGTTTGACCCTGGCTGGATGCCAGAGACCCACCCCAACTTCTCATGAAGGAGAAAACTAAAAAAAACAAACTGGAAAATAAAACTGGAAAATAAAATAAAACTGGTCACAGGCAAAAGAAGCAAGGCAAAACTATAAATAAAGAACATAAAGGGTTTATTTTCTAACTAACAAGCTCAGAACTGCAAGGGAAGCATCATTTAGAAGGCAATCTTTCTCCCCCCACCCCTCCTTCTCTTACAATAGATGTAATATTCCCTTTTCCACCAGGAGAAAAAGGGGGAACATAGGGTAGGGGTAAACCAGGCAGGTTGGTATTTCTGATCAGATCCAGGGTAGGAACCATCTCTCTGCCCTTCCATAAAGTTCTCTCTCTCTCACAAGAGGGAAAGGTCTTTCATGACCACTCCCAAGTGAGATCTCGACCTGAGGANAAACCCCCCAAACCATAACAGAGGAATAACAGTCAGTGGGCAGATTAACTCCCATGTAGCACAGGGTTTTTTTGTAATCCCACCTCTATCTACCAAATCTCTTTGATTTTACCAAAAGAATTTCCTCTCTCAGGAGTTCTTCCACCTTCTCCCACTCACCTTCTCTACGATAATTTCCTCTGTTGCTGTTTAAATTTTGTGTCATAAGTGGCACTCATCAGAATTTACACCATTTCAGATTGCAGGATAAAACCCAGTGACCACACTTACAAAGAAGAAAGCAGATCCCTTCTGCTTCCCATCAGCATCAAGAAACTTACATGCAAATTGGATTTCACATTATCATCCTATTGAACTTATACTGTTTTCATTCCCCATAACAGGCAGTTGAAGATGGTTCTTACCTCATGCAGCCTGTGGAGTGCCCAAGACTCCGTTCCTTTTACTCTGGCAATAAAATCAACCTCGTGATATTCTCTGTGTAAAAAAGACCCAAGAGGCTGTGTTTCCTTGTTCTTTTGGGAAGACTTGTCTCAAAGCTTTCTTTTAACTTAAAATTTTCACCTAGCTCTTAATTTGTAAGAGAACAGTAAATGTTTCATTATTACCATATTGACTTAAAGCTCAGATGTTAGAACAGACAGTTAATGCTAACATCACAGCATTTGAAAAAGGTGATTAAAATCTTAGAAGCATCAACAACAGCTTGTTAACAAAAGTAATCAGTGCTTTATTCTTTTTCTTTCCTTATTAGAAGAATGGGATTTCTGTTTCAAATGTCCTTCTCCATAAACATAATCTGTCCCATTATATTTGTGCTTCTATAGAATGCACTCCTTTTCCTTTTGTTTTCCTTTTATTTGCAACTTTTTTAAAAGGAAAAACATCACTGAAAGGAAAAGGGAAGCTACACCAGAGCATAAATGTCAGGGGTATAAATGAAGCCATCCTCAGCCACCCCTAGTGACTAATAAATGCCAGTAAGATTCATTCCACATCTGGAATGTGGGCTATAGAAAATCCGACATGTATAAATCACCACCCTTGATCAGAATATAAATCCTGACATGATGCAAATAATGCATAACTCGTATGTTTGGATATTTTCCTGCAGTATTAGGAGCAGGAAGGAAGGGCCAGGTGACAGGATACAGGGAAGTTGGAAAATAACTTTGTCCATTTCAAGAAACAATACACTGCTTCCACGGGAAGAATATTTTTTAGAAAGGAAATTCACTCTCTCCTGCTTCACCATTGCTGATGCCTCCTTCCCCAACTTAGAAGCCTCTAGCAAAAAAGAAATTACGATATCTTGAACTCTGCTATCAGAAGGTCATGAAATACCAGCTCAGCTATGCTGGTTACATTCACTTTCCTTTGTAGAGCAGTTATTCGGATCAAATGCAAGTGCATGACCTGTTTCATCTCCTTGGAATATTTGCTCCTTCCCCCATCACTGCAGTTCACCAGCAGGTCATGCCAGCAGTCTCTCACTGATTTTCAAGAGGCTGGGTCTCACATAGTTACTGTCAACCAATGCAGTCAAGCTAACACTGTCTTTCCCTATTTTTTCCCCAGGAGATGGTAAGCTATGTACGGAACACAAGCTTGTTCCAAAGCCTTCAGAAGGCAACAAAAATGTAAAGGAAAATCCCCTGTAAGGGTTTCATGTCCACGGGTGTATGACACAGGAGACCTTTCTAACTGACTAAACACTGAGCTATGCAGGAGATGGCAACAGCACAGCTTCAATATCTGACCCAAACTCAGTCTCTCTCCCACAGATTTGCTGTTTGATGTCTTCCTCACAGCTCCTGTGATTGATTGTCAATACAGTATATCCTCGCTGCATTGTGACCCCTCCATTGTGACCTCATTGATTTGTGAGGAAAATTTCTCCCAATTTTGCCTCAGCAATTTGCGATGTTTCCTGGCCAACGCATGCGCAGTGCCTCTGCTCCACCAAGGGGCTGCGCCAGCGCTCCATGGGGAGGGCCACGAGTCATGCTGTCCTCTGTTACTCTAAGCGCAGCCAGGGACTGACCCCTGCCCCCTGGCATGTGTTACTGTTTCTATCACTACAGGCAGGGAAGGGAAGTGCCCCAGGAAAGTGGGGCTGTCTGTGGAGGCGGGGAAAGTGCTGTGTGCTGGGACGGGGCAGCAGCGGGATATGTCAGCTCTACTGCCGCAGTTGCTGCCCACTCATGCCAATCGGGGCCGGGATGACAGCGCGCGGGGTCAGGACGGTGCAGGCACGAGCACCAGGGCCAAGGCGGTGTGGGGAGGGTGGCAGCGGCACAAGGTTTGGGCTGCGAGCACACAGAATCACAGAATATTATGAGTTGGAAGGGACCCACAAGGATCATCTAGTCCAACTCACCACCTAACACCCGTACAGAGACCGAGAGCACATCCCAGAGCGTAACACCAACCTAGATCCCTCACAGTCTAGCAGGCCACTTCGAGCTGGTCATCCAGCCCTACACCCCCCAGCTAGACCATGTCACTAAGCTCCTCGTCCAGTCTTNCTCATGTTTGCAAGTTTGACATCTCATGAGAGCTCTAACATGACCCATTCCTGGCAAATGAGGAGGTATAACTGGATTTTAGATTTCTATAGGGGAAAAAAAAATTAAAACTCACAGTTAACTGTGGATCTGAGATGTGTGAGCAGGGTCTCAACATTCACTATCCTGTTCACACTGCTCATCTTAGACATATGAAGTTTGCCACTTATGTAGTGCCATCCTCACAGGTAGAGAGGCTTCAGTTGACCATGATACCATAAATCAGTACAGCTCCACTGAATTTTTTACACAGTTTCTGTGTGTATTATCTAGGGAGTAAAAAGAGATTTGAAGAAGCATGTGACAGACATTCTTCACAGAAACACAAAACAAATTCAGGGCACAGGAGGGTGGCTGCCATTGTGGAGTAATTTGATTTTAGATTTTTGCCATGAATATTGTAAAATAATTGGGCCTTAAATATGTAAAATAAAAGTAATAAATAAAAGTGGTTTTTATTGCTATTAAAAGGAGTTACATGGCATCATAAACCGTAAGGTAAGACCATCTTTGTGCACAAGAGCAGTTGGCTGAATCTTGGATCATTGTTAATATCTTTCAATGATTGCTTCAGGATCTGACCTAGGGAATTTCAGTGGGATAAAAACAGAGCATCTGTGGAGAAAAAGTAAGCCTGCTCAGATATTTTTTGAAGATTAGAGGATTTCCTTATTCCCTAGAGATAATTTCTATTATGCAGCAGAGGGAATCCTCTTAGTCAACCTTTGAAAGGCTTCCCTCTTCTGTTCTACCAAGATTTATTATTTATAAAAATACATTTTCCTTTCTTCAGGGCATCTTTATACACAGGTATCTTGTCTGGAAAATCAACACAAACAGGAAATGTTAGATTGTGTGACTCTTCTCTTTGTATGTGCCTTCTAGATTTAAATGTGGGATATTAAACTGTCCTTGAACTAAAGCCTAAAGAAAATTTATCTACAGCTTAAGTGACATGATTCGGTTCATACACTCTAAGTGTCTAAAGTGACCCACCCAAATGCAGACAGTGTGAGCACTGAGTCTTTGGTACAACCTGTCAATGAAGCACTAATTAGTGTTGCAAACAGGCTTTTCTGTAGTTTAACTGGATGCTCTCCAGCAAGTACAGTCAACCCTCTTCCACTTCGTGCCCCCCATATTGTGGCTTCGCATCTTAGTGGCGTGATTTTCCAGTGATTAAGGAGGCCCGTTTTGCAACTATGCCTGCGCAACCTGACACACATGAATATTCAGATTAGGCAGCCATGAATATGCAAATCAACCCACACAGCCGCCGTGGCAGCTCCGCTCCCAGCACAGCTGCCATGGCAGTGGCTCCACTCCCAGCACAGCTGCCGCTGCAGGGGCTCTGCTCTGAGCAGAGCAGATGCGGCGGCGGCTCTGTTCCCGGCACAGCCGGGCACCTGCCCCACTCCAAGCGAGGAGGCTTTGTGTAGTTATGAAAGGTTTACACACTTTCAGGTTAGACATGGCATCCGAGACTCTCTTGAGTGACTCTCTGGCAAATACTCATCTACCCCAAGTATGGAGAGACCACATCTACCCACGCGAAGAGATACCGGGACAGCGGCGTGGGCGGCTCCTCACACCACTGTCCCCAGCTGAGCAGAAAACGGTTTTTCCCAGCGTCGGGTGGCCACGTGCACCGTGAAGCCCTGACACAAACACAAATACACAGTAAGACGGTGCCAAGACAGTGCTGGAGTGTCGGGGGGCCGTGTGAGGGTTTGAGGGCAAATTTGCATATTAATGAGCTGCCAAACAATGCGGACGGAAGGCTTCGCAGGCAGGGGGCAAGACCCACGGTACTGTGATATAGGAGACCTGACAGTATTCCCATATTTTACTAATAACACAAGAACTGTCTTGGTGTCACAGCACTGCTGATGTATCTTGCTGTTCTCTGCATTAGTTTCCATCCCTCTTTTCCTCTTACAAAATTTCCCCAGGTATTTAGAGGGGGAGAGGGAGAATTTCACAGTATCACAGTATAGATAAGACTGGAAAGGACCTTGAAGACCATCTAGTCCAACCTGTAGACCAACTATATATATATATATTTGTAGGGTTGGGTTTTTTTCCACTTAAGCAATCCTCTGCCCTGCTTTCCCAAGATAGCTTTTTTTAGATAATGCATTATGACATTTCAGGTACTAAGACTTCCCTGTGTGCTCTAAAGTAACAAAAAAGATCTCTACACAGTTCACCTTGAAGAAACACAGAGCTTAGGTCAGCCTCAGGTATGTTCCTGCTGGTGCCAGGTGTCCATAGCAAGCTCTTTAATGACCCATTTCTCTGAAACACAAATCACTGTATGTTAACTATTCAGGGCACAAAGTTGAATAAACTGTCAGCTACCTACTGAATCTTTCACATCTAGAGGCTGGAGATTGTCTAAAGTTGTTTTCAACAACTCTGGTACTGAAATCTCCTTTTTTTTTTAAATTACCAGCTTTCTAAATACAGAAAGGCCATGAACTTACGAGCTGGGTGCCACTAAATTTTGCTCTACTAAATTAATTTGAATTAAGAATTCAGGAAGAAGAAAAAAAGCCACATGATTGTGGTCCTCCAGTGGCAAGTGATAATCTGATGGGAAAGGTATGCTGAATGACAGGAGGAAGAGCAAGCTTTTTTGATTTCCAGAGAGCATTCAAAGTAAATTCTCTATTCACTGATTTTATCTGTAATATAAACTGCCTTGTGAGCTACTCATCCATTTAATAATATCTATAGCAAATATATTTTTACTAAACTTAAGTCCAAGTTCATATGTTCATATAGACACCATAACATCATAAAATTTGAATGTGTGCATTCTTGCAAGAATCCCAGAAAAGCTACTTTTGATTTTCAATTCAGCTATAAACAAAACACAGTCACACTGTTTGAGTCACTGTGGTTTAATGAGCAGCCACTTCTCAGCAGAGGAGTTTAAGCTCTCATGGGACAGGAAGAAAACTCTCACTTGAGCCAGTCATAGCTGTCTCACAATCACACCAAATTGTCCAGAACACATGCTCTTCCAATTAGCTTTGGGGCAACTTTTTCAGCCACTGTTATTACAAGACTTGAAGGAATTTCAAGCAGGGACCAAACCCCATGGTCCTCAAATTGCAATGGGCATGAACAAAAAGGGCTCTCTCCTACACTAAATACAATAGATGGATACAAATGGATGAGTGGAGGCAAACAATAGGAGATTCATACCATGAAACAGCAGTAGAGAAGTCAGCCATTTAGTCTCAGCTTGCTGTCCAGGCACAACTGCTTGCCCGTATTGTGAACTGCAATGGAGAAGTAATCCAGCTTCTTCAAGCCTGGTCCTTTACAAGTCCCCAGTGCCACTGCACAACACAACAATGCAGGCTGCTGCCTTATCCCAGCTGAGGCACTGTGCTAAGGTATGGGACAGGAGTACACAGTAGGGAAACAAAATTACTTCGATCTGATCCTGACGGTGAAAACTGTATTCTGAAAAAAGCATTGTAGTGTTGCCTCATAAGGAGTGTCTTGGCTCACCACTTGACATAGCTAATGGTGCAGTACTACTGTTCCCATCCAGAGCTACTCATGTATGTTTTCCTTGGGAACTCAGCTGTTGAGCCAGCAATTGTTCTGTCTTTCAGATAGCTTATGCACCATTAATGACAAATGCACCTGAAACCAGGAACTCTTGCTAGAAACGAATATGTGGAGTTATGATAAGATTTATATTCATACGATAACAAGAATATCTAGAGCTATAAATACTGTTAACCAATACTTCCTGGTTTTTCAACCTCATTCTTCAAAGTTTAAGCCAAAATCTAAGCACGACAGCTGTAAAATAGACCTACTGAAGTAGGAGAGGGGAGAAAAGGATAAACATTATTTTTTACCTCCCAGCTATGAGAATGTTAAACTTTCCCTAGACACCCTTCCCACACTTTGGTGGAAATTTGGAACCAGATACCAGATGGGCCTTTGCTCAGTTCCAGGCTGGCAGCTCTTGTCTTCTTGCTTTCTGTTGACTATATGGATTTCTGCTGGAATGTGGATCACATAATTAATGCCATACTAATGGAGAAGGGGTTCATCATGATCATTCCTGAACCCGACAGGGTCTTCAAAAAGTTTCTGAGAGAAAACAGGAAGCTGCCAAAAAGAAGTGGACATCTCTGGTCCAACAGTTGGCTCTTTTGTTTGAAACCAAGAAAAGCACCATTCAGGACTCTAATTGATTAAAACTGAGTGCAATTGCCAGAGCACCAATAATTGTGAGAAGAGGGCAACGGTCACCCTAACACATTGCCACTTCAGAGGAAGTTGAACACTAACAGCCGATTAAGCAGCATTAGTTAAAAGTAACCTTTTAATGACCCTTGATTTCTCCTTGAGGAAATATTTCCTACAGGATTTGCGTTACATTTTTCAATGTTAGTGCATACATCTTTGAATATTTATTTTGAATTTTAAAATTTGCAGAATTATTCACTGCTCCATTCTGGCTGTGCACTTTAAATACCTTCTGTTGTGATTTTCAGATGAATCCCAGGAATTCTGCAGCTTATCTATATTTGTCCAATCCTTGCTGCTTGTTGGCAATAAAATTTCTTTTGCTAATGTTTCTACAGCTGCCATTACTTTTACTTGGTTTGTTTTGCTTGATTACTTACCCCCAATTAACTCAGACTCCCACTGCCTTAGTTTTACTTTGTCATTCACTAACATATATGTAGCATTCACTTCTTCCTTTTCCACAATGTTGTGTTCAGCACTGCAAGAATGCTACTGAGAGTCCCATAAATGTTATGTTTTCCTTACAGTCGGAAGGTTGAATTCACATGTAAACCTTGGGAACACCACTCCTATTTACACAAGGAGAAAAAAAAAAACAAACGTATTGCACTTCAAGTTTTTTCAGTAAAGCGATGAAATATAAACCTGCTTCAGACAACCTGGTGTAAATAAAATGCACTCAAAAACATTTTGTTGAAGAAGTTTAGCATTTAAAACATTTACCATTTTAAAAGTTCAGTGGACACATATCTACACTTCAGGTCATCTGGATTTTCGTTTTTAAAGCAATTACTTTCTCCATTGTGATAGAACCTCTGAAAGTTTGGTACTAGCTTTATTTTATTTTGCTTTGGTGACAAATTTCTTATGCCCAAGTTACTCTGCTAAGAGATGTAGGCATATTAAAATACCTTTTTTAAAACATCGGATCTATATGATAAAGAAGAATCAAACCAAGAAGATATATGCCTTGAACATCCAGCATTTCCATATTCTTGTATTTTTTTACCTCAGATGGTGCCTTGGCTTTGGCTTTTTTATATGACTTACAATGTCATCTGTAAACATACTGAAAACATTTAAGATGCTTTTATATGTTGCCAAACCACCAAAGACCTCTAGAAGAAGTATTAATAAATAAATATTAATTAAAATATTAACTATGATATCAATTAAGAAATCTTATGTTCACAAGTCAAAAATAGAGTTCTTAGAAGTAATCCCACTCTGTTAAGACAGAATAAAAACCACTTTATGAAGAGGCCTGTAATTAAACAGAAATGTCGGAAAACCAGCAAAACTTTATGAGGAAGGAAACATTTTTAGCTGCAGAGAAACAGAGTGATAAAATTAGGGGGGCTTGTGCCCTGAGTAGGAGAGTACTTCACTTACTTCACTCTTGCTGTTCATGATAATCAAGATCAGAGGATACCTTGGAGCAAGAATGGGACAAAGAGGCTCCCTCTCCAAGTTGGAAGGAGGAGAACCATGAATTAGTAAATAGGTTGAAGGCAACTGACACGGTCTGGATGACATCTCTGAGGGCTTTGGGAGAGAAGACTGATAGTCTCCAACTGAGTGATGTGATTCAATGAAAAAGGGTGGGCAAAAACATCTGTTTCGGGGGGCTGTATACTTGTCTTGGAGTAGGCAAACTCATCCAGATCATCGCCTTGCCCTAAACATCCTGCGTGATGGACAACACGGCTGTGTTCCAGCCTGACCAGGTAAGTTGTTTCAACACAAGTAAGCTGAAACAAGAGATAAATCTCCTTGGGAAAAACAAACGACAGAAACATCTGAAAGGACATTTTTGGTGGGTGTACATTCAAGCACCTCTGCAACTACAACTAGGAGAGGGAATATAATTTTTGACCCTGAAAATAGACTTTCATTGTGGGCACTGCTGCCACCAGTGAAGATGTGCAGGATTGTTTGTCAACACCAAAGCTTTGCCTGTGCTTTACCTCAATTTCTCTGTGCGAAGAGAAAAAAGGGTAATGAATGTACTGGTCTTTTGCTGGAAGGATTTTAAAGAATGCAAAAAGAGCATTTTAGTCCCTAAATCTTGTTTCCTTGTTCCAAGTTGACCACAAAATCTTGAAGGTTCTCTTGTTTCGCCTCTGATCTTAAAATTGCATTGAACATTTGTCCCTGCCTTTCTCTCATCAGTATCAGTGTTACATTCCCCACTTCAAGACATTATATTTTATCTCGTTTTGTTAGTTGAGATAGATGATGCATTTGGGATTCATCTAAATGTTCAAAAGCTTTTAGATAACACATCTGTTTTGCTAGAGTAGCACACACCATGCTAAATGTTGGGGGAGGAAAGGAATATCAGGCTACTGCAGACTCTACAAAGAGGAAGCAATCACTCCTCTGGGATCAGAGTCCATTCTCTCCTGCCTACAAACAGGGAATCAGGAAACAAACACCTACAAGATAAAAGCAAAATATAAGTCTAGAGAAGCAAGCAGTGTTGATCTAAATCTGGATTAAATCCATGCAATGCATACTGCATTGCTACCATCAACTACTGCTGTTCACACTACAGTGGAGTAAGGGACCTATCATATAGAGAATTACCTTTGCAACAGAGACCACAAAAATCAGTCACGAAATCAGACACAAGGAAGGGTATGGGATAACAAGACAATGCTATTTTACCATGAGAAGAGCAAGAATCTTTATATCAGGGGCTGTATTGGAGAATGTCAGGTATGTACATAAAATAAAAGGTTTTGCAACAAACCCAGAATATTTTTCTCATCTTCACTCAGAAATTAGCATGAAAAATTCATTGTTACAAAGTCAGTTGGCTCTGTCCCGTCTGTTGCCCAATCTATTTGACCCAGATTATGGTAAAGAAAAAAGGTAAAAGAGGTACTAATTTTTGATGGACTTTCCTTTGAGAACTTGTTGCCAGAGGGAGAAGGTATGGCTCAGCACAGGGTTTGCAGAGCTCTGCAGTTGGGTGTCTTTGGGGTGTACATGAGGAACACAGACATCTACAGATCTTCTGCAAGTTTCTCTATGCCTTTATTCTCTTCCTCAATGATTGTTTTCTAGGCTTAGTCTGTGATGGTTTGCCCCATTTAATCGAAGCTCTTATAGTGATCTGGTTTATTATAAACCTGGACATTTTAATTTTGTCCATTTTATCTTCAACCAGCATCACATTGGAGTCACTGAGTCTAGATATTTATTACCTCTAAGTCCTAATTTTCTTCTCTGTTACTCTGGCTGTTTAAAGGAAAAAACTCACCCAGGCTTAAATAGGGGAGATAAAAATCTGACAAGTCAGGAACAAAATTGAAAAACCCAAAATGGATCAAGAGATGGATCTTGAGAACTTTAAGATGAGATTTGAGCAATGAAATCCCTCTACTTGCTCTTCAGACTTCATGCAATTATATGCCACCACACTTCAGCTTCTCTTCTGCTCCATAGATCATCTATCATATTCTGATTTACTTGGGGACAGATAAGAGAGATGCTGCAGGACTGGGCTGCAGTCAGGCAACATGTCCTTGTTTCTGGGGTGCAGTTCTCTATGTTACTCTCCTCCACTGCACCCAGTGGCAGTCTCCTTACCAAGGCACATGCCAGAAGTGCAGGATCAGCATGAGGGACAATAGGTAGATCCTTACATAAATATCATCTCTCAGAGAGAAGAATGGTGTCTTCTGCTTTCAAAGAAAGAAGTTGGAATCAAGCCCAGAAATTTTCTGCAGCTATTGTAACTCTGCCACACTGCACAGAAACATTAAGATGTAAAAGTGATACAGTCTTAAAATCATAGAAGTGCAGCAGTTTGGGTTAATATTGCACTGGGAATGCAATTTCACATTTCTGAGTTATGTCTGTGCTTCAGGTCACAGATGCAAGGTATTAATAGTGACTTTCCACAGATAAGGTTGCTAGAAAAGGTTCAGCAAAGTAGTAACACATATAAGCCCTTTCTTCAAGAGTGAGATCTTGGAAAAGTATGTGCTTCTCACTGACTTTATGGAGAACACTTTTCTTTGGATCCATGAACAGCAATGCAGCTCCCAGCCCTTTCAGCAGGTTGCTCTGATAGCAGTTATTCTTTTCATGTGTGATTCAGAGTTATGGTATCTAAGTATTTATACTTCCTTCTCTCAAAGACCTACTGTTTGTCTTCTACAAGTGGACGTCTTTCAATGGCAAGAGAATAGATCCCAATACAAAGCAGACAATACTTAATCTCTACTGCTCTGTGCTTTTCTGTAAGCAGATGCACTCCTGCAAGGTGGGTATGGAAGGCTGCCAATTCCTAGTGGCTGTCTTTCACACCATTATTATATGGGTTATTACAGTAGTTACAAGGCAATGAAGGCATCAGACATATATAACATCTTATGGTTGTATGCAAACTTCAAGAACCAGTTTAACAGTAGCTTGTGCTTATGCATTTGATTAAGAGTTCAAATGTCTGTGTTGAAGCAAAAGGAAATGCAGAATAGTCAACAAGCATTTGCTGTTACAAGTCATTGTGATTCTGTTCTCCACAGTGGTGCTGGGTCAATTTACACAGGTGATCTGGCTCGTGGAGCTCATGGTTAGAGGAATAGTATGAAACAGTTATATTGATGTTATCTCTCTAACAGTATTTTAGAGACGAAAGACAAAAGGGCAAAAAGTCTTTAAGAAGCTGCTTTATCAGCATGGCATCAGACTATTATAATCTACAACTAGGGTACCAGAATATGCTTGGTAAGCATATTTTTATCTTTTTAGGGTGGTCAAAGATCATTTGCTCCTTACAGTAACTTACAGAAAGGAATGTAGAAGCACAGAATACTAAATTATTGGTGTAGCACTAAGTGATGTATTATTTACAAGCACAGTGTGAGCTGTCAGGTCAGTTAAATCAATTATTCACCATTTGTTCAATTTAGTTTTGTATAAATCTTCATTTTCTCGCTCAGCAAATTCCAAATTTTCTACAAAGCTTTATGCAATGCCTGTAATGACAACAGACAGAAAAGTATAAAAGGGCAGACAGCTTACTAAATTTATAAACAATGGCTTTAAAAAATGAACAATGTCTATATTTTATCTGGAGTGGGATTTTTGTGCAGAAATCATACATGATATATAAAAATGTACATTTTCAGATGGATGGAATTGAATCCTTTTACTTCTTGTCTGTTACATAGAGAAAGTGATTAAGACATTTCCATAAGGACTTACTGATTGATTAGAACATGAAATCATGGATTTCTAAGGCTAGAAAAGGTCATTACTGTCTGTGACATCTTGGATCACATGCAAAATAACTTTACCCAGGAGTGACTACAACAAGCTGATGTCTTCTGATTGAATTAGATTATACCTGAAGAACTTTCTTCTTAATTTGGCCATAACTTGTTTCACATCAGTGAAAATACATGTAAAAACCAAGGTAAAAAAAAAAAAAATTGTTTTTTGGTGTAAGTAGAGAGCCAGCAGTCAGGCTAGACCTAAAGTCTAATATGATGCACGATGTACAATGGGAATGTATTGATAGGAAAGATTATTTGCATTAGAGATTTGAGTACAATACTGTTCAAGGAGTGTGGCAATGGCGTGATTACGTACTTTATAGGCTTCAACTTTGCCCAAGAAATATCCTTCTCTTGAGAAAATAATTCAATCTCTCCCTTTTCCATGCTTGTATTTTCCTGAGAGGATCCTGGTTATGTCAATGGATGGAGAAAAGGGAAAATACTAATGCATGAAAGCAATTGATTTGCTGAATTTTTGATTCAAGATTATTATTTGTTAGCTGAGTAATTGGAGGTGGCCATATATATATTTATTGTGACTCGTTTGTGAAGAAAAGTGAGTTGGGTCAAACCATTCTGAAATATCATAAAAATTGTAGACTTCTCTGTTTCTAAATATGGGGTCTTTTGAAGGAAAAAAAGCAACCTTTAGACATCCCAATAAAATATCAAAATCCCCCTTCAGAAAAATATGTTCATGTGCTCATGTAATCATTAATTATTTAAAAGCTCATTAGTTTAGTTTGTTACTGAAGACACTTGCTCCAGAGAGTGCCCTACAAGATTATTTAGGCCATGGAAATTAGCAAATAAAAATATGTTGCAAGTCTGACATTTTTTCCTGGTCTATCCATGCAAGAATGTAATCGAAGAAAAAACTAAATTAAACATTTATGACAGAAACTGTATGACAGCTGACATAAGAACTAACACTAATGTGTCAACTTTCCAGTCTGGTACCTTGCAGACAAGCTTTGCCCCTGACTACTCTGCCTATATTTCTTGGCTATTTAAAAAGTTACTTGTTACTTAAGTAGGAATTGATTCTTACCCTGCCACTTCTAAAAATGATGATTTTTAAATGGCAGAATTTGCTCAACTAAATGTTGAAGCTGGGAATTCACTGTATACTGTTAATGTACACAGTGTTGTGCAGTCAAAGAAACTGGCCTATAGCCTCAAAGTTGAAAAACCACCAATCCTTCAAAATCCTCTTAAAAATGAGAGCATCATAGAATTACAGAATCATAGAATGGTTAGGTTTGGAAGGGNTTTGTGGCCCACCTCTGCACTCCCTCCATTTGTTTCTTGGACTAAGGACTCCACACCTTGAGTACTGTGTCCAGTTNACACCACACCATAGACAGAGACACCTTTCACTAGATCAGGCTGCTCAAAGCCCCACCCAGTCAGGCCTTGAACACTTCCAGGCACAGGGCATCTACCTTCTCTTTGGGCAATATGTTCTCCTCTTTCAACACCCTCATAAGTAAAACACTTTTCTCAAATCAAATCTAAATAAATCCTCTTTCAGATTAAAACCATTAATAGCTTGTGCTATTGCAACGGGTCCTGATAAAAAGTCCACCCATATCTTTTTTATAACCCCCCATTAATAATTGAAATGCCACAAAAAAGTTTGGAAGCCTTCTCTTTTCCAAGTGGAACAACCCCAAATCTCTCAGCCTTTCACAGGTTCACAGGTTATTCTGAGTTGGAAGGGACCCACAGGATCATCTAGTCCAACTCCCAAGCGAATGCCCACGCAGGGATCAGGCCNGTGTTGGAATAAAGAGAGCCTTTCCCAGCAAAGGCATGACAAGCAGACATGCAAGATCTTCAGTGGTCTTCTCATCTTATAAAGAAGTGGTATCTTTGAGTGATTTTATACAAATAAATAAATAAATCAGAGCTATAGAGTAATTAAGAAAAAGAACAACCCTGAAACCTGAATCATCAGGAGAAACAAATTACTTTTACTGTGGGTGTTCACTGCTGAACATCTAGAGTACAGTGTAGGAAATGGATCACTGTCCAATATATCATGTTCTGCCCAAAGTCATTGAAAGCTTTTTATTACCATGGTTAGATTTCTAGCTATGAGCCCTCTGTGGTCTCTACTAAGGCAAAGTCATGTTGTGGAGAATGACATATTTTTTCCTCGAGCCACCTCTCTCCTTTAAAAGTTCCTCTCATGTCATCTCATTCTGCAAAGATGAATATATATGGCCTTATGTAAGAGCCTATTCACAGAAATATTTAGCAACAGAAAACCAGGTGAAGATGCTATACAAGAGTAATGTTAGTGGCAATATTTTCCAAATAAAACTATCCATGATAAAAATAACTACTTTTTTCCCTTCTCTAATATCAAATTAAAGGACAAGCATTGCATCAGCAGATTTTTCACAATACATTAAAAATCCCAGAGAAAAAATAGATCATACATGAAGAGCTTCCTACCAGATTCATGCAGCTGATAAAATTCTATGCAACTTCTTCCAGGAAAGTAGCTTATATACTCTAAAGCTATATCCAGGATTTTTATACACTGTTCTGCATGATTCATTCAGCATTCAGTAGAATAGATGTTATTGTGGTCACATGAGTTCAGGTTAAATAAATAATATGAAACACAACAGCTGGGGCCACTCATCACTCAAACACATGACACCTATTGCCAAACCACTAGTGTTGTAATTACCACACTGGGTCAGTGGTGAAGTACAAATTGGAGACGTTCTGACAGCAACTCCTTGGATTATCTGTGATCAGAACAACATATTAGACAGGTCTGTAGTATGTGGCAAATAGCAATGGCCCAGGAATCACTACATAGAGGACCAGTATTTCATTCTGTAAAATTCCATTACACGGAAAACAGTAATTTGAACAGTCTTCTCCCACACATTATAGTGAATTTAATGACCTGTGTCACAAGTGCCACAGATGCAGAAACTCAGCATTATGGAGCACATGTTTCTCTTCCAGGGGTTTCTCCACAAATGGCTGTTCACAGCTCTGTGTTTATCTGTCTTTTGCCAGGACCAAGCAAAGAAGCAGAAGCAGAGGAAATAAAAAAAGATGAGGTATATGACTATGGAACAAGTCTCTGTCAAGGAAGAGCAAGGCCTTGAGATCAGTGTGTGCCAGGCTTTCACACTACAGGAAAGAAGGAGATGGCAGCTCTGGGCAATTAAAGTCTGTTTTATTCATGTTAGGTCAGCCTCCGCAAGAAAGGTCTCAAGCCTATTTACGGTGCTGGTTAGAAATATTAATATTCATCAAGAGGAGCTTACCACTACCTAAAGGGAGGTTGCAGTCAGGTGGGTGTGAATCAATTCTCTCAGGCTGCCAGCAACAGAATAAGAGGACATGGCCTTAAGCTACGCCAAAAGAGGTTTAGACTGGAAGTTAGGAAAAGCTTTTTCGCAGGGAGAGTGATCTCTCAGTGGAATGGTCTGCCCAGGGAGGTGGTGGAGTCACCATTCCCTGGAGGTGTTTAAGAAAAGACTGGATGAGGAGCTCAGTGACGCGGCCTAGATGGTGGGAGGCTTGGATGGATGGAGGGTGGTGCCCATGGTTCCATGCTTGTGGGCCTGATCCCTGGGTGGGTGTTCACTTGGGAGTTGGACTAGATGATCCTGTGGGTCCCTTCCAACTCAGAATAACCTGTGAACCTGTGAGTCAGGGGAACTATATGACTAGCACAGTATCTGGCTTGTTTGGACTTCTCTACCCTGCAAGACCAGGAACAGCTGGGGAGAGGAATAGAGTGGCCTTTGGCAGAAGTCTGCTGAAAGAGTTAAAATCAGAATTTGCATTCCACAGCAAGACACCTTCCCCACTCAGCGCCCCACCCCTGGCATGTGCATACTCATTCTTTGTTTTGATAAGCAAATCAGTACGTACTTTAATGTATTATACCTGGGGGAATTTGACTCAGTACGCTGTACTCATGTTCCAAGAGGATGTAGTTATTTTTGACGCCACTAAACCATTTTTTGTTTCTTTTCCAAATAGGATGGGGGTGAAAGGGGAAGAAAAAAACAACCTGGATTTTTTGCTGCATTTCCATTTTAAATCACCATTTATCGCCTTGCTCAGCTTGCTGATGTGAAAACATCATAAAATCTTCTCTTGCAAACTAAAATAAAGGATGCAGATACACAGAAAACAAAAATAACTGAAAATGATATAGGAATCACTCCTCAGCTCTTGCTCTCATCCTTGTCACTGTTTTCTTCAATGCTCAAGCATCACACCTCTGGAGTGGCAAATAGACTTTCCTAACAACCCCTTAAAGATGCGCATGCTTGGATTCCACCTAGGAGTCAACTAACGTATTGCAGTACACACACTCTGCTCAGCTGTTATCCACCTGGGAGCACCTAAATCTCGACATGCAACTCAGTTTTGACCTAGGAAGTCACCTAAAATCTTCTTTGTACATATGGAAATGCATTTTTCTTTCAGTAGATAAGCAATGAGAAGTCAGAAACAAAATTCAAAGGTTTCAGAAATTCATTGATTCTCATTTAAATAAGTAAAGGGTCTCACTCAGAAATCTGAACAGTGACCAGAATGAGTAATTGGCCACACATTCTTGTAAGACCTGCTCCTGCGGAATGTTGAACTTGGGCATTGGTATAAGAGAGGAATTAAGGCAGTAGGATGTTACAATAAGCAACCTCTCTAATGTGCTCGTATTGAAACAGTACAGCATAACAGTTCAAGTCAGTAATTAATCGTAGATATTAGCAGTCATAGAGAAACATCCAGAGTTATTTTCTGCCCTCCCAGGCTCTTTAAATGCCTCTTAGCATACCTGTTGCTATAGTGCAGGCTTGAGGCAACACTTAGCTCTGATTTCCAGTTACTCATCCCCTAAGAACGCAGTGCCAAAGATGAGAGACCCTAGCAGGTTCTTTTAGGCAAAACTTAAAAAAAATTGATAGCAAGAAAATACAGGCATGCAGATGTCAAATGTTACCTACTATAGCTTTCATGGAGTGCTATTTTTTAATGCAGCCAACTCAGTTGGCATGAACAGAGCAGAGCCACAGAATGGAAAGGGTCCGCCTAATCCTGAGCCTGTCACTTTATACAGCTATCCTGGGTCAGGGAAGAGGGAGAGAGGGCTTCCACAAATAGCAAATATCTCATGGCTTGAAAATTGTGACAAGCCTTCCATTTGAAACAACTACATGGAGGGTGTTGAGAAGACTGAAACTCTGAATATCCCTTGTTCAGCAAGCTGTCTCACCGGGCTAGGAGCATGTTGGAGCTTGCAGTCCTGGAGTCTAACATGCTCCCTCTATTTGTTTGTTCACTATTTCATGATTTTATAGCTGATTTATGTAACAAGTACTCAGGCACCTTACCCTGCCGAGTGTGTGCAGAAGTAAGATTTCAGCTGCCACTCCAAACTGTAGCTGGGCTAGTAATTCTTAAAAACATCAACATTTTCTCTTGTTTTCACCATCTCTCAAGGCTATTTCTGGCATATTGGGGCAAAAAAACCTGCGGAGCACCCAGATGAACCATTTTTAGTGCTTTTGCATTTTTGCAGAAGAAGAGTATTTGAACCATAACCCGGAAGATTTTCACCAGACTCCATCAGATATGTCATATACAGGAAGCATTCAGTTTCCCTGCAAGACCTGCCAAGATTCATGTGCCAAGAGTGAGATTCACACAGTCGAATCCTTCACCTCCTGATACTGCTGCCTCCTGGCACCTCCGCCTGTGCCTCCTGCATTTACAGCACAGCCCTTCTTTTCCACTTCCTCTCTCCTGCTTCAGGACCTGGTCAATCCTGTTTGTGCTGAGTTATCTGTACCCTATCTGCTCCACCTCGACAATGCCGCCCCAGTCCTCAAGTGCATCTGCTGTAGGGATTTATTTCTTTTTTCCCACTCTGATTAGTCATTCACTCTTCAGTGAGTCTTTCCCTGTGATTTGATAACAAATAGCACTGCCTTCTGCACCAAAGACGAGGTCTGCATTTAGTTGCTGGAGAGGACTTTCGTCTGTGCTGTTACTAATCTCAGCTTCATTCAGGTGTGGCGATCAGCTCTTCTAGCAGTAGGCACGAGATTTTCAAGTGACTTGAAGGTATGCAAGGGCCTCAGAACTCTTCTGAGCCTCACATCCCAAACGACTGTGTAGATTTAAGGTCAGAAAGATTCAGATCTGACCTGAACCACGCAAGACGTAAGAATTCACGTGGTCATTTCCTCAATCAGCACTGTCATGTGTCATCCGTCTCTGCAAGAAATGGAAAGGGAACTGTACAGATAAGATTATTTGACCATGAAGAGGTATGAACACAACAGGGAACAGGGTGATCCATTTCTCCAGATTCTGTCTTTTGAGATTGCAGTTAATTAGGTTTAATGTTCTTGGACATAAACAGCTGATGTAAGAAACATCCCTCCAAATCTTAAAGTACAGGGGGGAAATTTGGGATGGCTCCTGTGTGATCCAGCTTTTGATTATGATAGCTTTTTGATTATGAACCAGCTTTCTGATAGATGGTAGGTTGGGAGCAGATGAGGAAGAAAGGGCAAACTGGACTACTGCCCAGGGGCAAAGGAGTGCACTCCTTCATATCGTTATAAACACAAATGGCAATTACAGGATAATTTGGATTGACTTTCAAACTGCACTAAAGCCCCTTTCTGCAGCTTTTGGCAACATAGGGTGACCTCACTGAGGGGACAGGAGCAGCTCATAAGAAGATGGCTGTGGCAAGGGCATGGATGAGGAAGAACATATTGCCCATCTCAGTGCCTGTCTAAAGGACAGGGTCAGGACAAACCTATCCAAGTTCTGCTGGTTCTCTCATTGCAGTAAAACAGGTCTGGTATTTGATCTGGGATGGCAGGTTGAGCTGTGGTCACTGATGAGCAAAATGTGCCAGTGAGAGCTAGGAGAAGGGGATGAGCTGTAGCAAATGTATCCTGGTGCAGGTCCAGCCTAGAACACTGCTCCTGTTGCAGGGCACAGAGTGACCCAAGACAGAAATGATGTTGGGTAGTTTCGCCTCATTTTGAATGGGAAAACCTAGAGGTGAGCTGCCAGTGGAGGAAGTTGCAGCTGCAGCTGAGATTGCTCTGGCTAATCTCTCCTCAAAGCTGCTCCAAGATCTGGACAGCCCCGGACTGCCTAGGAGCAAGAGGAAAAGGACAGGTTATAGAAAGGTCTTCCTGTTTTCTTTCTTCTCTCGTGCCCCAAGCATAAGAAGCAGACTCAGGCCTGCTGGGTTTCTGCAAGCAGGGCATGTTTCTTTAGGAGAAGCCCTGGCTCTCTGCTTCATAGAATCAGAGTTAGATAGGTTAGAAAACATCTCATGGCACAGATTGGAAGCAAAGCCATATTTTCTTGCGCCTGAAGGCCTGGTGTGCTAGGATACCCCCACTCAACGACAAAGCAGGGGTTCCGAGTGATGGGGAAGTGGCCACAGCAAGTGATTTGGGGATGCAATATTCAAAATAAGATCTGCTACACGCGTGGGCTCTGTTGTTTCATGACATTTAACACCGAATACTCAGGGGAAAAAAAAATTAATATCTAGAGCAATTATCTTTTCATTCTGCTTTTAAGGGGGACTTTGGCAAAGGGAAACACTAACCTACCCCTTCTCCCTCGCTGCCTGCCTCCCTCCCGCCCGGCTGTGGGCAGGGCGGCGGCGGGGCCAGCAGTCCCTGGCGGGGCCATGCTGCCATCCAGTGGTGGCGCCGGACCCAGGACCCCTGCTGCTCTGCTCGGGGGACGGAGGATGCTCCGGATCTGCGGGAGATGCGCCCCGCTCACCCCTATTGCCCCCCGCAGCATCCGGGGCAGGCGGCGTTGAGGCGCGTTGCCCCTCCGTTTACAGCTATCCTTCCAGTTAACCCTCCCGCCCGGCTTCCCTTCAGCAAAGGGCTTCACAGAAGTAAAAGGGCAGCATTCCACCCTACTTAGGTACATTTTTTGTTTCTTTGTACTCCTCCCGCTCTGACAGAGGTGAACATAGACTTGATTTTTTAACATTTTTAAGAATTTTAAAAGATCTTTAAGTGATGCTGCCGTGGTACCCAACTTCATTTCTCCTTTTAGAAGCTGCTGATCCTCCCAAATCAGTGAGAATTTAGCAGCTGTAGAGGTAACACTCAAGGCAAGCTGGTGCATTTAAATAAAATACTGGAGAAATCACAACCTAAAACATTCATCCACAACTACTTTCCCTATTTATGTCTCATACAGAATCACATAATTGTTTGGGGTGGAAGGTACCTTTAAAGATAATCTAGTCCACCCATCTTACTGTGTGCAGAGGGACATCTTTCGCTACATTAAGTTGTTCAGAGCCCTGTCCAACCTGACCATGCATGTTTCTAGGGATGTGGTATCAACCTGTGCCAGTGTTTTACAGCCTTCATGATAAAGGCATCTTCCTTATAGTTAATCTAAATCGTCCCGCCTTCAATTTAAACCCACTGTTCCTCGTCCTTTTACAACAGGCCCTACTAAGAAGTTTGTCCCCATCTTTCTTATAGAGTGGAGGTCACTATACAGGACAAGCCTGCTAGTACCTGACACACAAACCTATTATTACATACACCCTAGCACTGGAGCTGGTGATAGCAACTCAGGCACTCTTGCCCTATCCTGCCCTCCAGTACTCAATCCAACTCCTTCTGTTCCCCTGTGGACCTGACCCTTAGGTCAGCCAATCTGTTAAACTTTAAAATAGGTTTCTTCCTGAATCCAAGTGACCATGTAATTGCACTGCAGGAGATTCCAGCTTGACTGAAGGGACAATAGGATGTATCACAGCAGCAATCAAAGTGATTCCTGAGACACATGGAGTCTGCTACATGGGCTTATGTGGAGGTTTGCAGCAAGGTACAGGATTGTGGTCTATAGCAGATCTCCTAAGTGCAAGGATCTTCACAGTGTCAGTTGTCTGGCAACAGCTCAGCATCTCAAGCTATCTACCACTTCATCATCCAACTGTCCAACAGAGCACATCTTACACTTAAAGGTAAGGAGACACTTCTAGTCAAACGGATTTTCATATGTACTCAAGAGGCCTGACAGTCCTGCATCACATAATGTACGTCAACTTTACCTGTATTGTGTGTGCCCATGGGAACACTAATTATTGATGAGCAAAGATCTGAAACAAAATGCAAAGTGTGGACAACTTTGCATTTTTCAGGGATTCAGGGATTTCAGGTCAGGGATTTTTCTATGACTAAGGAATGAAGCAAAGGCCTTTGGTGTCTTCCCATCTGTGAACTCTGAACAGCTTTAAGAGCAAGATGTGTTATGGGGACCATTGGTGTTTCATGGAGTGGAATTTGCTGCATCTGAGCTCTACTCCTTCCAAATTTCAGATGTGTATTTTGTAGACTTTCATAGCAGGAATCCTCTCCATTGCAGAAAATTATACCTTATTTTTCAAACTGTTCCTTAGGAGGACAGCCTTGACTCATGCCTCTGAAGGACTGACTTGTCCAAACACTGGGTTTCTCTGCCTTGAAGGACTCATCAAGTCCTTTAATGGTCTCAGATGGTCTTTTTGATCTACATTTTCCTTTGCTTGACAGTGCCTGGTGATGAGGGGCTTTAGGGTCTAGAATTGAGGACTCCCAGACACTTCAAAATGTAATACAAATTTAAATAGAGTTTTCAACTAGCCTGAATTATGTTTTGGTTTCAGAACTACTGCCTTGCTCCATAATCGCTCTGGGGGTTTAAATGAAGAGCGGGCCCATTGTTCTTTTGATGATTGGGAAGTCTGAGGCCACAGGAGAACAAGGTTCATCCTCCTACCTCAATTTTCTTGTGTGCACTGTCCTCCCACTTTGAGAGAGAAAGTAGGGAACACCTTGAAGCAGGCAGAGATCTGGTGATCTCACTTCACAGACAGTATCAGTGAGAATGAAGGAACCAAGGGCTTAAATGTCTCATCATCTAATCCTATATGATCCTTGGGGACAACCACACAGAAATATATTGAGACCTCTAACTCTGTTGAATTCAAAAGGAAGAGTGAGAGCTGTGGGATTTCAGCAACATACGGGCGGATGATGATTGTCTTTTAATTTCTGTTCATTTTCAAATGCACAAATCTAAAAATTTGCTGATCCCAGTTCTGAGTTTTCTGTCCAAGAAATAACACTGTCAGATTTGGGAACCACCTCAAAAGGGCAAAAGGAAAGGGCTGTTTCACCATCAATTTTCTCTCCCACAACCAGTTTAACTGGGGTACTGATGTACCTGGTAATCAAAAAGAGAAGTTAATTCTCTGGGTTCATGTCAAAATTCATCCCTCTCTGCTGTATCCCTCTCTCTCTACTTCTCCCCATGTCTCCTGTGCATCTGAATCTGTTCACAAGCCATCTACACTCCACTTAATCACCCCTTCTCTTCTCGTGATAAAATCAGTTCTCCACACTAGGCTTCAGCTGTTTTTTGGAGCTTGTCTGTTCACATCACTGAGCAAGGGATGAAGTAATGAAAATTACAAGCTGTGGAAATTTGATCTCTCTATTCTGTAATTATTGCTCTCTGAAATCTGAGAATATATATTTACTTTAATATTCTTGTAGAGGAGGGAAGTATCCCCTAGGCATAAAGGAGACAGAGAATTAGGAAGAAGGAATAGTATGAAACCAGTTGTACTTGATTAAATGTTATATGCAGTCGTGAGTGGATCTTGCCTTTAAGGCTGACACAAAACCACAGCATTGAATTTATCTTGGTATTTAGAAGCAGTTTACACTTCCTCTTTGCAATATACATATATATATATATATAATCATTTGTAGGTGAGGAGTAGTCATCTTCTGCTTTCTGAACATGTATTTACCAGTGTTAGCTGTTTCATGATGATATACTGGCATTTTCCTTAATACCATAGATTCCAGAGTTTTATGAACATGGTAAGAATCATAGTTATTGGTCATAAAATAAAATGAAAAAACCCTCAATTTATTGCTCATGAAATTATCACAAAAAGCTAGAAAATACAATTAGAGTAAACCCTAAAGGATCGAAGTCTGAAGTGAATTAAAATATCTACTAGAATTTGTTTTAAACTTGTTTAGAACTCCTAAAAATGCCATGATTTGGGGAAAACAAATTAGCACAAGCTCTGTTGTAATAATTTCTAATTT
Source organism: Pitta sordida (assembly GCA_013390025.1). NCBI lineage: Eukaryota > Metazoa > Chordata > Aves > Passeriformes > Pittidae > Pitta > Pitta sordida. The sequence goes on from WEKX01027919.1 coordinate 36,403, forward strand.
TGTAGTTTCTATATAAAGCAAAGTCTACCTCCGCTACAAAAAGCTTAGACTCTACCTCTTATGATTTACTGTTCAGGTAAAACCATCATCTTTATGGTCTTTCCCAATCTTATAAATTCTGTGATTCTGTGAATAAACATGAAGATCAAGTTGAATGTCAAACTGACAAGGACTAACAGGCTATGGCCTTCACTATTATAAGTCTTCCAAATTTTTCTCTGCTGGCCTTCCAAAACCAGTGAAGGAACATGTTCAACAATTACCTTTCCAGAAATGTGTGGTTTTTCCTTCCTCATAATATTCTTCCACATATGTGTTCATTGTGTCCCTTGTCTTCCCAGCTCTATCGTCTCTTAGACTTCTTTAAGGAAGGAAAAAATAACTTAAGAAATTCATAATCAAAAAATTATTGCTAACAGCTGTCTTATGTGAACTGTTTCAGAGCTATCTGAATGACCTTTTCTTTTTTTCTGACCCAATCTAGTTGAAGAGTTACTGCCTTCGTTCACTTCAAGTATTTGCAATAAATATAATCCTCACTGAAATACCTGTTGAGCAACAATAAAAGTCTGGAAGCTGGCTTCCAAAAGGTAGCCAATTCCGTCTCCCAAGATTTTTTCTACTTATTTTTCCCATCCAGGAAAAGTATGTCATGAAGTAATATATCTTGGGGGACTTCAGAACCTTATTTTTTAAGCCCTCTTATTCCTGGTAGTCTGGTATTACTAAGGCATAAGAACCAATGGAGGGATCATTCTAGAGCACAGAGTACAAGCTTCTGATTGTTAGTGAGCAATGACTGATGTGTTTCATAGACAAGCCCACTGATCAAGCTACTCTGTAATCCTCCCACCCTGATACTCACTGCACTAAGAGGAGTAGGGGCCTCAATGGATGCTGTATGTCCTCTGCCACACCCTCATTATTTTTGTGTTAGAAGGACTTAATGAAGAAATGTCTATGAAGAAAATATTCTTCATATGTTTTTCTTATTTTTCCCCAGAAAGAATTAATTATATGAAATAAGAATATGTTATCTATTTCCCACTGTCGTTTCTCTCACTGTTCTTAGAACATCCATGGACCTACCCAAGTAATTAACACATGCAGTTGATTTAATTTAATGTTTGATTTCTGCCTGTAACAAATTTACCCCTGTAAGAACTGGGGCATCTCCAGAGGATATAGGTTTTGTTACACTTTTGTTTTATAACATTCTGTCATTATTCAGAAGAAAGACTTTTTTTAAAGTATTAATATGTTTTACAGAGGAAAGGTTAAGTCTAAGCTATCTTTGTATCCTGCCTAATTTAAGTCTGGCCCCTCAAATTGTTACAGGGAAGTTAGCCAGTTGAAGTACTGAACTCAAAATCTAAGAAGTGAACATTCCAAATTTTTCATTATCTAGTCAACAAAGTTGTAAGAAATTTAAGGTTTTCCAATATTCTAGCTTGCTTATTTTTAAAATATAATTATTTA
>WEKX01027919.1:44294-61397 GCA_013390025.1 Pitta sordida
GGCCAGAATGCCATTGGCTGTCTTAGTAACCTGGGCACACTATTGGCTCATATTGAGTTTTCTGTCAATCATTACTCCTAAATCCCTCTCCATTTGACCACTTTCCAGCCACTCGTCTCATGACTGAATTCTTCTCTCATCTGTGATAACAGAAATAAAACAATGCAGGCAAACTACAGTCAATCACTATGAGCTGTAATGAAGTACTGAACAGAGTTATCTTACACTTCTGTACACAAAAGGTTTTGGTGTGAGCCTTATCCTTGTGCCTCCAGCTGGAGGACAGTATTACAATTGCAACTATCTCCGAAGAAAAATTGAAGAAGAAAGGGGCTTAATCTAGTGATAGGGGGAATTTAATCATGTTACTTCAAAATGCTTTGTGCAAACTCCTTTTTTTTCCACTTCCATGCCTCAAATTCAGGTTAGAAACAGAAATGCAGCAACCAGCAATATCCACAGAAAAATAGTGGCTGGAAAACCTATATCCATGTAGCTAGTACTGTTGAAGACAATATTCTTTTATTGTAGCTATGGTATTATAGGACTGCCCATCTAGTTCCTTTGAGATTTGTCTTGAGCTGTGTTGGATGTTGTATAAAGGCAGTCCCTGCCAAAGCCAACAGAAAGATTCTTTGACTGAATTTAGATCAAGCCACAGACATTCTGAAGTTAGCAAGAGGTATTTGTAACTCCTTTCTGTGTCTCTTTAAATTCGCATGGAGGGAACTGACAAACAAAAACATCAATAAGGAGTTTAAGATGATGCAAAAGATCTGTTAGAAAAAATGGCGGAAGAAGAAGGATAAAGGCAGGTGTATCTTGAAAAGAATGATATTAAGCCAGATGCTGCACTTCAGTTTTAATGTATTTAACAGCTTGTGGAGCATCCACTTAGCCAGCAAGGTCACTCCATCTTTGAACTTATGTCAGCTCAGACTTGGGAGTATTGCTTGGTTAATTTTCTTGTTCTCTTGTATTAATTGTGTAAACATTCTCCATCCTCAAAACAGCCCCCAATGTTTGTCTTTATCATCTTCATATAAATGTCAAATGCTATTTGCTTAAATTTGCATAAAGCCTCTCTGCTTGTCACTATGATTAAAGACCTGGTATCACAGCTGCTCAGCACAACCTGAGGGGGAACAAGGAAGAGTCAGTCTCCTCCTCATATGTGGAGGATATTGTAGAATTGTTGGTACATTGGGTAGGGTGACTTGTTTTACGGAAAGAAGGGAAAATGTTTTCATTAGGATCAGTAACAAAAGAAACAAGTGAAATGATAAACTAATTGTTACCTAAGGATAGGAATCTGCACATCCTTTTCCTTTCTCTGCCACTGACAGATTTTGTAATTAAGCAGACCACTTCATCCTCTTCCTCAGTGTTTCCCTTTCTACAATTTATTTCAATCTGTTTAGATCTTGACGTCTTCAAAGAAAGCTTTCCCTCCTATTTTATTTTTATCCTGCACATAGCACAAAGTGGCAGAAGCCATTGTTCAGAGTCTATTTGCTGTAATGTCAAAGGTTATTAAGAAAAGGAAGTTAAGATGCTTGTGGGAATAGATCTGTAATTAGGAAGGATATGAACACTTTGTATAAAGAACAGAATATGGATATTTCAGATATCTTTGATTTGCTGGGTAGGGTCACTGAGTAGCAAAGGGAAGCTTATCCTTGAACCTGTTATGCTCCCTTGTGTCTGGAAATACTCAGAGAGACAGCCCAAGAACAGCTGATACGGCACCAATCAATGCTGTCTCAGTCTCCATCTTTACACTAATACCTTGTGTTTATGTAGTGCTTCTTAAAAGTAAACTTCAAATTCTCATATTCTCTCCTTAATACTTGAATACCCTGGGACTCAGACAGTTGGAGCGCAATTTAGGATGACTCCATCTGCCCCAGCCTTGAAGGCAAAAAGGCTGTGCTGCTAATGGAACACCGAGCTGGAGGTGGTGAGCTAATAGCAAGCTACTAACAGAGTGCAGTGATGACAGTCTGTGCTGTAGCTGTTAGGCAATACAGACACACATGTAGCTGATTCTGCCCCTAAATAAATCCGTCCTGAACCTGGAACAGGCCAGTTTGATATCTCAATGACAACTCTTGTCTTCTCTAGAAGAATTAACAATCATCTCTTATCAAATGAATTTAGAGTAGTATTTTTGAACACAAATGTTAAAAACTCTATCTAATGCAAATGTCTGAGATGAATACAGGTGCATAATTTCAATCACACGGGATTAAGTAAAGGTCTATTTATGTATTTATTTATTTTTATTTTGCTAGAGTTTGTGCTTTCCCATGATACTGACACTCTCCCTGTAGCATTTAATATAACTCTGGAAAATGTCCTTTTCTCAGCTGCAAACTCAATAATTCCATGTCACTGAAAGTCTGTATGCTGTTGACTAATAGTAGTGGTAAGAAGTAGCTCCCATTTTTATTTTATTCTGTACACTTTTTTGCATATATATTATTCTGATATCCTCCTTTCTCCAAGGGTATATATGTGCTCCTTCAAAGTCCATAGAAAGATACTAGGTGATATCCTTTGTGAATCTGTTTCCCCCTTCCCATTTATGGATTGGTCTCCTATGATAATTTCTGAACCCTACCTCTGCCTCCCTCTACCTCCATTTTTTGCTGTATCTCGCTACTGCTAGATGCAGGCTTCCAGGTGAGGAAGTTACATTTTCTCTAGCATTTTCGGTTCTCTTTCATATTCTTGCATTTTGCTGCATTGGCTTTCACCTACCATCCCCAAGAAGGAAGGTAATACACCAGCAAGCCAAGATTGCTTTCTTCAAGTTAACCAACTCTGGTCATGTGTTTGCAGCATCCTCAAAGTGGGTCTGTGTGCTGATTTTGAGTTGGATAGAGTTAATTTTCTCCATAGCACCTGGCATGGGGCTCCGTTTTGGATTTGTGTTGGAAAGTGTTGATAACACAATGATAGTTTAGTTGCTACTGAGCAGTGTTCACTTTAACAGTCTAGGCCTTTTCTGCTCTGTTCTCCATCCCACCAGCAAGGAGACTGGGAGGGGAGCAAGCAGCTGGGACACAGCCAAGACAGCAGCAGACCCCAAAGAAATCAAAGGACAGCCCATAACATATGGCACAATGCTCATCATATAAAGCTGAGGAAGAATAAGGAAAGAGGGTTTGTCTTCCCAAAACACTGTTATATGTGTTACGTCCTGGAGAGGTCCGAACACTGCCTGCCCATGGCAAGAGTTTAATTGATTCCTTGTTTTGCACACACAGCATTTGCTTCACCTATTAAAGTGTCTTTATCTCAAACCACAGTTTTTCTTGCTTTTCCAATTCTCTACTCCATTCCCCTGAGGGAGAAGTGAGCGAGCAGCTGTGTGGGGCTGAGTGGCCAGCTGGGGTTAAACTACAATACTCTGTCTTCTGTTTTATCCAAGGGACATAAAAAAAGTGGGAATTAAACATTATGCCCTTTCAAAGCAATTGAGCTACCAAGCACAGTAAAAACTTTGCTTTTAACTTCCTTGGGGAGCTCAAGTGACTTCAGGAAGGAGCTGTGTGTAAAGTTTCTGACTTTCTGCTATGTGTTTTTGTTAGCCCAGATTTGTATGTTATTCAGATTTCTCTGTTAGCTCTTTATGTCCTGTAGATCTTTCTCCCCGCCACTCATCTCTAGCTACTCTCTGACAGTTGCTCAAGATCTATGCATTGCTAAAGATAACTAAGCGTCTGTCTTGCACCATAGTGGTCAAGTTCTTCTGCTAACAAACAGTGTGCCAGGAATGTGCTTCAGGGGAACTTCTTTAGAGAAGATTAAAGTGCTCCGTAGCAGATTATCAGTTTTTGTCAGAGTTTAAATCTGTGATCGAACACAAATCTGACAAATCTGTGGCTACTGTGGAACTGTGGCTGCTACCTACCAGTCATCTCATGATATCAAATCAGCCTTCAAGATAATCAGTGGGACCTTTAACTACCTAAAACCATCTCTATGGTCTCAGCCAATCAATTATGTTCTTTTGACAGACAGAAGAAATAGTTTTGGACCCCTCACTTCCTGTTCACCTTCAGTATCAAAATTACATGTACATATGTGTTCCAGGACTTCTGTGTTGTTGAGGCCAACTGACACTGAAGAGGTCTCATACCAACTCTCATAAGTCCAGAACAGAGCAGTTGCATAAACCCCATGTGTAGGACCAGTGCAGAAATTGAAGCTTCAGTACCTGGCTACATGAATTGGCTTTCCTATGTGAACTCATGCTGAGGGTGCCCTGGACTCCAAAAGGACCTTTGATGTATTACAGTTGTGCAGCTTGATCTCTGAGTCAGGACTATCAGAGAAGAAGTGCTCCTCACCCTAGTGTTTATGGCGTAGTTTTTCTTAGGAGAACAGATCCTATAACCTTCACACTAGTGGTTATTTTGGAGGTGACATATTATTCATGCTTCCTGTTGAAGCTGGCCCACTGCATGGAAGAGAATTCAAGACTCTTGGGTGAGGTAAAGGAAGCAGAAATAAGTCTGGCTCCACAGCCTTGTGAGATCACTCACTTGGCAGAGGAACCCTGAGTTCCAGTCTTTTCTTTTAGGGTTTATTCATGCTTTTTTTGTCAGTGGAGTATTCACTGTAAAATGCACAGGCAAACACATGTAACAAGCTCTGCAATACAGAAGTCACTACTTCTGGACTATTCTGGACTACTATGCAATAATCACTTTGCCAAACATTGCAATGCCTCTAGGGTCTATTCTACACTTTAGATTCTATATGAAGCCTTTTAATCAGTGGATAGATAGAACCAGCTTGAACAGAAGAACACATCCTATAGGCCACATGATAGAAGAGTGTATTTGCTTCCTGAGCAACTTCCCATGCCTGCTGCCACAGCATCCAGCCATTCTGTGCCTTTTTTAGCCCGAAGTAAAGGCACAGCCGTCCTCCTGTGAAGGATTTGTCTCTGACAAGTCAACAGGAGATGGTCCCCAACACAATCAGCCTGACTGCTGGAACTGTCAGTCCAGCAAAAATCTCCCCCAATAAGGTCATTGTATGCTATTAGAAAAGAATTTTTGGCAGCCTCTCATGATTTGTGAATACTAATCATTTGCTAATTGTCTGTCTCTTTGACGGAATGCCGGACTCTGCCAAGAGGCATTGCTCTAGGCACTGCTTTCTGTTTAATATGAAAATTCAAGGCCAAAAGTGCTTCTGATAGATTCCCCATGGAAACTCATTGGCTTTCATGAGATTGTGCTGTTTGTGAATCAGGAAAGAGTTTGGCATCAAGATCCTGATTGTATTGATTCATAAACTAATAACTACAAGGGACCATTAAGACATTCTAGACATTTACAATTACTCGGAAAGAAAATAAACTTCCTGGAAGTGATGATGTTGGTCCAAATAGCCTCTGAAAAGACGTGCCATTTAAAGAGAAACAGGTTGTTATACAGTGCTTTCTGAACCCCTGCATGTAAGAGGCTCTGAGCAAACAGACCATTTTGGTCTGCCTCAGCAGTGGGGCTGTGGTAAACTGGACTTCAGCATGGGCTTTTAGCACCGAAGTGGTAAGTGAGGAAACCCAGATTGCCCTGACCTGCCCCAGGGCAGACGGCGCTATACCTATGACTTACCATCTCCACTCCACTTCAACTTCCCCTGCAATGTTCCTTCTGCAAACCTCATTTCCCTTTCCTGGTTTTTCCTTTAAATCAGAGGCAGGAGTTGTGACAGTGTCTGTACATACGGCTTCACTTTTCTAGTCACTTATGGAACAGCTGAAGGCTGATAACTTCCCTTTTCACATCTTAATTTAGGTGAGAACTCTTTGCTAGAGACAGCAACATGTACTTCTCTGAAAATGCTATTCACAATTATGTCTTTATCTAAATAATGTCTGTGGTTATATTGATGTGAACTCGGCAGCTCGTAAATAATTCCACTAAAGTCCATTACTGGTGAAACAAAGAATAGAGAGAAACTTATTACAGGAGAGATTTTCAATTTGAGACACTGCCTCGTTAATTCTCCTTCCTTCACCTGTCCCACACTAGGAGGAGAAATACAGCACTTTAAAAAAAAACCAGCTAAGCTTTCTTAAAATATGAGAGCTTCATCTTCACACTTATATTCACAGGTTCACAGGTTACTCCGAGTTGGAAGGGACCCACAGGATCATCTAGTCCAACTCCCCACCAACTAGACCATGTTACTGAGATCCTCATCAAGTCTTCTCTTAAACACCTCCAAGGATGGTGACTCCACCACCTCCCTAAGTAGACCATTCCAATGAGCGATCACTCTCTCTGTGAAAAACCTCTTCCTAACATTCAGTCTAAACCTTCCCTAGCATGTCTTAAGGCCATGTCCTCTCGTTCTGGTGTCGTCAGCCTGAGAGAAGAGATTAGGTCACCTCTGAGCCTCCTCTTCTCCATGCTGAACAACCCCAGCTCCCGCAGCCGCTCCCCATAGGGCTTGTCCTCCAGTCCTTTCACCATCCTTGTCGCCCTTCTCTGGACCCTGTCAAGCAGCTCAACATCCCTCTTAAACTGGGGAGACTAGAACTGCACACAGTACTCATGATATGGTCTGACCAGCGCCGAGTACAGGGGAAGGATAACTTCCCTAGTTCGACTGACCACACTGTTCCTAATACAGGCCAGGATGCCATTGGCCTTCTCAGCCACCTGGGCACACTGCTAGCTCATATTGAGCTCAGGAAAATACATTTGGAAATTGGAGTATTTTGGTGAATTAAATTCATCAAGCTTGCTAAAAAACATTTACTTAGGACAAGTTCAAGTTGTGCAATTTTATCAGATACAAAACATCAAACTCAGAAGAACTTGCCTATTAGGGAAAAAGTGCATCTAATAATACCCTGCAAAAGTCTGAAGTAGTATTAATGAAGACAAATGAAGCTCAAGGAAAACAAATTTACTTCCAAGCAAATGAAATGCTGCTTATGCACATTTTTCACAGGACTTAAAAGAAAAAGAATCATTAAAACACAGGAATATATGCTTTATTGTTGCTTTGAAATGTGAGTCATTAAAAACAGGCATATTCGCTAAGAGAATGAGCACTCTTTGAAGGTATCAAAAAGACTTATGCTATAGATATTTATCTGTAGTTATAGAACTTAATTTACTTCTTGCTTACTATTGTTTTTCAGTAGTTTAATTTCAGCAGTTCCTTCACAAAGCATGGCTTAGATTTTGCTCAGCTCCATTTTAAGTGGCTCAAGGAGTGAAATAATTTCCAGGTCTACGTAAATTATTTTGATTCTTTCTGTGACTGACAGGAGTAGTTAGCAAGAATTGTTTTTAATTTTTATTATCATCATATTGTCAAGGTAAAGTTGCCTATCATTCAGAGCAGAATAATTAGATTTAAATAAATTTGTTTAATTACTAATACCTAAAGGTTCAGTGCAATCTAAAGACTTCATGGACAAGTTCATGGTTGCAACAGCCGCTGTGTTCATGACTTTTTCTTTAGTTATATCTCCTCTTTGGAGATCAGCTGTGTTTTTTCAAGATGGAAATCTCTGACATGAGAGAGTGGAATGGATATCTACTTGTGATTATGGATTTTCTGGGAAAAAAAACAAACTTACAAAACCAAAACTCTATGCAGCTACCTACAGGTGATAATACAATTCTACTGCGCTGGGTAAAATAGATGACTGTGCAGGGAGTAGATCTGCAGCTAGGACACCACTATGAGCAGAACTCAGGACCTTTTGGAGAAATGAAGATAAAATCTGGAGTGCTTGACCTGCGAAAAGAGGCTTGCTCAGCCCAGGGAAAAAGATTTATTGGGTGAATTGGGAGGCTCTGGTAGCAGCTGTCCAGTGTTCACAGGAAGGTTATTGACATACTCAAGCATAATTACCTTTAAAAATTCTTCCAACCCTTGTGAAAAAGGCTTCTAACAGTAGATTAGAAGGTCCAAGGTCCTTCTCTACCAGAGTCCCTATATCACTTGTGGGCATTTTTATGGATGATGAATTCAGACAAGATGGAATTTTCAGGGATTTAAAAAATCTTATTTGAACATTCCACATAAATTCCATGAGTATAAAGACCTCTGCTCTTTTTACTCACTTGTATTTATTTTGACTCTTGTCTGTCTAATTTAGAAGAGAGACAATATAGGAAAGTGTGAAAGTCCAAGAAACCATTAAAGTGTAGTGAACAAATGTGTCAGGGAACTTTGGAGAACATCATACCAACTTGGTCATCAGCTCTACATATTCAAATAAGTTGAGATCAACTGAATAACTAGTAATCTCCAGCATTTTTCTGGAAAATGTCATCCACCCCTAGATTCAGCAACTTCAGTCAACAGCCTTCAGAATTGCCTCTAAAGCTGGAAAAGATCCTGACAAATGAAATGAAAATCCAAAAACTTGTTTATCATTCTGGAATTGTTTCAAACAGTAATTCTTTGGACTTGAAATGTCAGACTAGTTACCTTCCTCTAGTACTGTGTTCAGTTTTGGACCCCTCACTTCAAAAAAGAACATTGAAGTGCTGGAACAGGTCCAGAGAAGGGCAACAAAGCTGGTGAAGGGTCTGTCTGAACAAGTCTCCTGACTAAGGGAGCTGGGAGTGTTTTATCTGGAGAAAAGGAGGCTCAAGCATTGTTGCTCTCAACAACTACTTGAAAGGTGGTTGTAGCAAAGTGGGGGTCAGTCTATTCTGATCCTGTGAATCTTGAATGGTTGCTCCTAGACTGAGGATGCCTAAATTATTTTTATGTATCATTGAAATTAGTAGTCATGTAGGACTTCATTTTGGTGCTGACCAGAACCTTTAGAAAGGCACTGCATTTCCAGAAGTCCACTTGTACTGCTATCAATTGATAAATGAAGGAAACTTACTGATGCAGTGTGCACGACATATAGCTGAATTGTTCTGATATAAAAGAATGTTTTCCATACATACAACTTAATTTACAATGTAGGCACAGTAGTGACTAATTAGTATTGGAATTAGAGAGCAGCACTATACTATCTCTGGATTTGTAAAACAACTGCTATTTTCTTCTAATATAAACAGACATATATCAAAATTGTTGACAGATTTATAGTTTTCTATACTTCATAAAGAAAATAACAAAATCAAAAGTAACCAGGAGGACAGAATCACATCTAGATATAAAGGCAAACATCTTGCTGCCTTTCTAGGGAAGTCCCAGCACTTTCTTAAATAGTAGCTAAAATATCTCTCTCAAACAATTTCCTTATAAATGCACATACTCCAAAGGTCAAGCCAGAGACATTGTGAAATAGTCTTTAAAAGAAGCATAAAACTCCTGTCTGACACAGAGTTGGTAGCAATTGAAAAAGCAAAGACTGGGAGGGTTAAAGGTTAATTACTTGAAGAAATCTGACCTGCTGGCCTAAGGTCCTCTGAGTGAGAGCACAGTCGAATGGGAGTTGTGGGATTAATTGGGTGAAAGACATTGTCACCTTGACATTCATGAAAGTACTTGAGAAGAGCACTGCTTGCTGATATACTGTGGACAGTTCATTTGAGCCATGGAGGTAAGATATCTCTTTTCCACAAAGACCTCACCTTTCCTTTTTAATTGGTGTCAAATACAAAAATTAAAATCTCCAGTGTGAGAAGCCATTGCACATATTTTCTGAAGTTTGTCTCTTCCTGCACTCACTGTAATGATGAAGAGTAAATGTATATCCCAAGGACAAAATTTTCAAGCCCTTGGCTTAACTAAATAAGGAGTGTAAAACTTGCAAGCTGTAAGTCCCTTTGGAGCTCTTTGTGCTTTGGGAACATAATGAGTATTCTTTGTGCTTCTTATAAATACTAACTCCAGCATCCACTCATCGCAGCATGACCTCATGCCAGGCAATTCAGCTCTCTACTTCACTTTATCCAATAATTGTGATACAGTTTGGCTACAGGAGAATCAGGTACAACCTTATGTATAATAAATACTGTTTGCTGCAAAGTTTCACTGCAGTCATATTATATCAACGCATACAATTGTCCTTTACTTCTGCTCCATCATTTAGTCATTATAATTTTTCTGTCCCATTGCATAAGATGTCTATCTATAAAAGTTTACACTCCAGGGTATCTTTACTACATCAGGGTACTTTTGAAGCACACTTAAGAAGATGCTTGGACAGTTCTGTGAACTGGAAGTATAAATTAGCACACCTGATCCTTTTTAATGCTTCAGAAGACCTCAGATCTTCTAGTAAAGGACAGTTAATACAGTGTGGGTCTCTCTCTCGTTGATATTTTCATTCTTGTCTGCTCAGCATCACACTGGAGAAACAATAAAGATGATTCCAAGAGATTTCTCAGCTTTCAAATCTGAATCCTGGCCAGCATGCAAGTCTCACTCTTTTGCAGAAATATGATAAGCATGAGCACCTGGCATATCTTCAGCCAAGACAGCACAGATACACTCTGGTTCAGCTCTCTTCATACAGTTGACAAAGACTGCACTGGGTTTCTGTGTGATATCATTAACCCAGTGATCCCAGTGAAATCATGTTTCAAGGGGACAAAAATATGCACAGCTGGAAATTTAGTTTAGTTCAGCATTATGGCAGGAGTGGTTAACACTGTCTTTCCAAAGCTGGACACAGCAGTTCCCTGTTTCCAAAATGGAAGAAATGATGCTCTGGTCTGCTTTTCAAGTGCTTTAGAAAAGATAATAGTCCTTCAAATCTTTAATTGAGTTACGATTCTAGTGAAAGGGACTGATCATTTTTATGAGAGATATAATTACCTCACAGTGTTCACTTCTGTTATACCTCAGGTATGAAATATTCACCCTGTTGAAGCTAATCAATGTTTCACTGCAAGTGGATGTGAGACTATGATTTCAGACAGAGAACATCACTGGAAATTTATGTGGCTTGATAAGTCAGGTGTAGCCAGAGACCTTTTACTCTCACATGAATTCAGGTAGGAATATGCACTGAGTATTGCATTTTAGTAAAAGCAAATCCCTAACAGAGGATTTCAAACAAGGTGACTTTCACCTTAACTGAAGAAGGGAAGAAGCAAGCTCATAACCAAGTGAGAATCTTTCTGTCAATTCAAAATCTTTGGGAAGTGAATCATGCCTACTTTATGCTGCTCCAAGAGTGTTTTCACTGTTTCCCATGTGGTGGAAATCAGAAGTTTAAAATAGGAATGAATTCTCAGATTATTAATTTAAATTGAAGTTTGGAGTTGCAGTTCAAGTTCAAAGAAATTCTTTATTTGGTTAGAAATTCACCACTTTGAAAAGTCCTACTCAGTCCCAGCCTGTGGACCTAATTTACTATAGCAGGCTATCAAGGTGACAAGAAAAATCAAGAGTGGTCTTAGATGCACCAAAAGTCATGAATGCACAAAAACCAGAACCAAAAATCAGGGATGTACAAAAGCCACTAAAGGTAAAAGATACGTTCATTGCCTAAACAAATGCATGCAAATTCTACCGAGAAATATTTAGTTAGAAAGCAGAAGCAAGTTTCTGCTATCAAGGGAGCCTCCTATGTACAAAAAAAGTGAATAAATTTAAGATGGACTTTGATAAAGGTATAAATGTAATCATGGACAGGTTCAGTTACACACAAAATATGCAGCAGCTAGTGTGGGTACTAGACTGCTTAGAGCAGGAAAAAAGATTTAGATTCCCTATAAATCACAGATTTCAGAATAGATTTTTGAGTCAAGTATATGCAAACCTTCCATCCTTGCTAAGAAACAGCCCCATTCCACCCACATGGTGCATTGCCTCCACGACTCCTTCTGTCCCCAGTGCCAGGGTGGGAGCAGCTGTGCTGCTACTGCCTCAGCATGAGGGCTGGACAGTGGACTGGAGGTTTTCCCAAAGCCATGGGCATTGCTCTTGAACATGGTGTTGGATAGACATGACATCAGTGTTGGGAGATCATGTTGAGGGAAAGAGGGGGCAAATGCCATCTGTGTCTTAAGTGCACAGGAATGGTGGTTTTAACGAGCAAGTACACAGTAAAAGCTGATTGCACTAATCAGAAGCAGGAACTGCCTCTGGTGGTCTGCAGTTTTCTGTTTGGCTTTCAGTCCACATTCCTAACATCAGTCCTCATCAAGTCAGTTATGCCCTAGCCTCTTACATTATGAAAACTGATTTACATATCCAAACAAATGGCCCTCAAAGGGAATATTCAGGCTGACAAAACATAACTCATGCTCATCCTTTTTAGAACAATCTTTGCCTTAAAGAAAGATTAACAAACAAAACCAAAGACATAAAGAAAGAAATGTCATGGAACCACTGGGAATTTTGAGAAACTATTCAACTATCCATGTACATTCATGAAGATGGGTTTGGGGCTAGAGAGATTTCCCAGTTGACACATTTCTCCACTTGTGAACATGCTGAAAGATCACTCATATGTTTTCAATGAAGTCACTGACAGTCAAGAATGCTGGAGGCAACAGCTGTTGGAGATTGATTTACCCCAAGGCTATTTAATTTCTCATCCTCACTTAAGGATGCTTGCTAGGGGGAAGGTAAAGAATCACAACTAAAAATTGTATTGCTTTCAGCAGCTGTTGTTATTCCTGAAAGCCAAGAATGGGTCAAAAAAATGCGATGAAAGTCTTGGATTGTTATCAGCTATAAGGGTGGCCAGAGCTTACTGCTTCCTTTGGGGGTAGAGTTTCCTTTGTGGAATGAAATATAGTAAAACTACCAACTTCAAGAGGGCTTAGTTGCCCGGGAGTTACCGTGAAGTGTATATATGCTTTGGAATTTCCAGAATTATAAGTATATTATGTCAACGTTGAGTGATACAGGTTGTGAAAGGCAGTCATTGTGTTCAGTAACAGGAACTGGGACAATCGAGCAGCAAGAAAAAACATAAAACATTCCTTAAAATGGTGGAAAAAATTACTGAAAAGCAGAGTGCAGCTGCTGTACATCAGTTAACATTTTGGAATGGTCTCTGTTTGTGCAACTCTAAATTCTTATTAATTCACATTGTCCAACGATCCATTAGACCACTACACTGTAAGACATTTGCCTACCTAGTTGAAAGTACAACATATGCATCTCCACAGGTTCTTTTTGTAACTGTGCATTTTCTGCAGTTTATTAACAGAATTTCTGAAACAGGGGCTGCCTTTTTTCAATGGAGAAGGAAATAGATGAACGTCTTTGAGTCACCAGGGACTTAATTTCTGTGAATATATAGACTGGCTTGTGGCTTCCCAGAATCCACCACTGAGTATAAAACTTCTGTCTGTTGCCTCCAGCAGTGTAAGCTGTTCAAGACAGTGCTTCATCCTGGGCATTAACTGTCTACAGCCTGACACCCTTCCAAATCCATCCAATGGATCACTCAAGATATATCTGCATCAGGGCTTTAGTTTGGATCAAGGATAGACTTTTGGAGAAAATCTTACATTATCCCAACTTACAGTGTTTTGGTTCCCATCATGAATCTGTATTGGAGACCATCAATGAGATACCTGTCGTATGAAAATGAAAGGGAAAATATGCATCAGTATCATACCACATTGCACTGCATCACAAAAAGTTCTGCAAGACCAGATTAGAGCTATCTCAGGGTAAAATAACCTGAAAAGCAAATACAGTGATCCTCTGCATAGTCACAATCCATAATTTGCAGGATCCAATTAGTCGCTGCTGATTTTCCAGTGAGCTGTGGGACCTGGCACATGCACAGAACCCAGTCTGCTCAGGATTATGTAAATTGGTCCCAGCTGGGAGCCACTGCAGCACAGCCGGGATGCGTTTAGTGTAAATGTGTGTTTTTGCACGGCTGGAATTGTCCTCTGCCAGGCTACAAGACGGGGTGACGAGGCTGCCATTGTGTGTTTCTGTACGTGAGAGTGGGGGGACACCTTCCCCACCCCACCCCCTGCGGTGCCCTTTGCGAGCCCACAGTCAGACAGGTCCCGGGGTCGGCGCAGGGCGGCCACCACCGCGGGTGAGGGCTGGCCGGCACGACTGCGGGGCCGGGGCTAACTGATGCGAGGTAGCTGCCCCATGGTGGCACTGCCATAGCCCTGATCTGAAACTGTTTTGGGGACTGCACCTCCGACCCTCTGCCGGGGCTGGCACGGGGAAACCGCCCACAGCTCCTGGCACACATCGGCATTCCCCGAGCTGGTCCCAGTGGAGGCTCAGGAAGTGCAGTTGCCACACCTCTCCTCCTCTGTGCCCACAGTCAGGCAGGCCTCGTGGCCGGGGCCTGGTGGAGCCCAGGGGCCGCATCCGCCGCTCGTGCACCCACTCGCCCCACTCGCCCTGCTGCCAGACTATACAGGAACTTCTTAGTTCAGGCCCTTGGGATTAGATTATTATTTAGTCCTGTGAACTTGATGCATAAATGAAGTTCATACAATCTGTTTAAAAAGTCTAGCTCTGGGAAAACTAGTGAACGGCCATTTTTGTTCAACGGTTTTAGACTATAAGGAAGAAATCACCAAACTAATGAAAATTCTTTTCCCCAAGTATTTAAAAGAGGAAAAAAGTAAATTTTTCTGGCTTTTCAGCATTTTTCTCTCTAGGACAAAGTGGAAATGGGAAAAGGAAGAAATGCAGAAATCAAGAAAAATGAATTATCGCCTGTGTCCAACAGAACCTAGCAAGTGTTTCTGCTGATTGCACCAAAGGTTGGATCAAGAAGTTTTGTTACTAGTTTTCAGAGCATATGATGGCTTCACAGTGATCTGACCAGATATACAGTCAGGTCTCCTATGCCACAGCACCACAGGTCTTGCTTGTCTCCCATGAAACCCTCCATCCACGTAGAAGGGTAGCTCTTTAATATGCAAATTTGCCCCACACCCTTACATGGCCCCCCCTGTGCTCCAGCGCTGTTTCGGCACTGCCCTGCTGTGTGTTGGTGTTCGTGTTGGTGCTTCCCGGTGCCCATGGCCACCTCACACTGGGAAAAACCCTTTTCCACTCGATGGGGGACAAGAGTGCAAGGAGCCAACCATGCCACTGTCCTAGTGTCTCTTCGGGTGGGTAGACCTGGTNAGCACCTTTTCATATTCACATGCCACCAAGTTGACATTCATTTTTCACTAGTGATGGAATATACAAGTCTTGTAACTTGTTGGTCTACCCAAGTAAGAAATGTCATGCAAAGACTATTTGATTTCCTAATTGCAGTGTAAAAGAATGAAAACAAAACAAGCAAACAAACAAAACCCCACAAAACCCAAACAAAACCAAACAAAAAACCACTACCCCTTCTGCCCCCTCAAACCTCGTCTTCAGTGGCCCACTGGGACAGATGTCCGTGCTCTTTTTTCCAGAAACGTCAGGCTCAAAGCAAGGCTTGCAAGGGCCTGATCTCTCTTGCTGATCTCACTGGCTGTAGATCAGAGCCTTTTTATGGAGCAGTTTCCAAAAGAACTGAAAGATAAGGGATTTGTTCAATTCCAGTTCCAACATTTACGGAAGCATATATGATCCGTCTT
The DNA here is from genome assembly GCA_013390025.1 of Pitta sordida. Taxonomy (NCBI): domain Eukaryota; kingdom Metazoa; phylum Chordata; class Aves; order Passeriformes; family Pittidae; genus Pitta; species Pitta sordida. The sequence goes on from WEKX01027919.1 coordinate 59,777, forward strand.
AAATCCACCTGCATCGGTCTTCAGGATAGTTTTCTTTTTCCTGTATATTTGAATGTGTCTTTCCATATCTCTTGCAGACACCTGAAGGGACTCTGATACATCTGCTTTCCCTGTCATCTTGCAACAGTAAGGAAGTAGTTGTTTTTTCATACGCCAGACAAATTAATTTCGACACATTTTTTGAAATCAGTTTTTCCATTATTTTTTAATTTGTAATATTTATTTGGTCAAGGAAGTATTTATATTCCTTCTGAAATACATCCTATAAATGCTCTGCAACACTGAGTATTCACAGGCAAATCTTGCTCTGGGAAGGTTTGTGTGCTGACAGCAACTGAAGTACCAGCACTGAAGTTATGAAGATGCTGCCATCTGATCTTCTTCCATAGCACAATTTGAGTTTATATTCACCTCACATACATGCTGTTACAAAAAAAGTTGGCTCAAGCAGAAGCTCTCACAGTCCCTCAGCCTGGATCCAACTGTGCCAATGCACCCTGGGCAGAGCCATGGCCATCCTGGCTGAGTTCCATTTTAGCCTTTTCAAGCAACATCACATGTTCACTATAGGGCAGAGAGGGGGACTGGGATGGTTCCTACTAGAGCTCACTGTAAAGAGCCACTGGCCTCTTGTTGCTGCTATAATAGCACATGCAGCTCAGGTCAGGGAGACAGTCCCAATAGCAGCGAGAAACAGATGCAGGCTTAGCAAAGAACCCATTTGTATTATAAAATATTTTTGTGTTCTTTTTCCTTGGTAAGTTATAGTAATGGCTGATGCCATTATAAATGAGTGAGTTCAAGATGTTACAAATCAGATAAAAAACACATTTTCAACTCTCTTTCTTTCTCTAGGCCTATTTTATAATGCTTGATTCTATAACAGAACTGCTTCAATCAGTACTAGAATATGTAAAAACATATGACTTAATTTCATGCAGAGTTAGGATGAAGCTATCCTACACACAGCAATCCTCCTACTGTAGTTGGAAATCCTGGGGACAAGAGACAGTTGCCTCCGTCTTGTTCTTAGGTGTGAAAATCAGGAGGGGAGTGTGAAAGACTTAGAACATACCACTCCAGGGTAGTAAGTCTCAGCTTGCAAAGGACACTCTAGTTAGGCAATGACAAATTCCTTACTCTCATTAGAGTCTAGTTCCTCAGTATCAGGAGCCTTCCCTGGAATGTGTCTTTGAGCTCCAAGGTCATTCTAATGATGGAAAGAGGAGATCTTGATGCTCTAAGGCAAAATCCTGTGAAGCAGCTTTCTCAGCTGCTTGTGAAGTGGCCCACAGGCCACTTATGAAGGAACGAGCAGCATCCCTCTGGAGGCCGTGCAAAGCTGTGGGCTGTGTCTTACAGTGCATGGAGAGGTCAGATCCTGAGGCAAGCATAGACAGATAAGGAATCACACACACCAGCTGCCATTTCAAAACCAGTATCCAGGCAAAACAGTATTGCTTTCCACAAAATAGGCCAAAAAGAAAGGAGAAATGTTCGTGGCCCTTTGCAATGGTAGGGTTATAGTGGGCAATGACAGAAAGCAAGGAAGCAGATACGATCCCTGTACTGTGGTGCTGCAGCTTCTTGCAGTCTCTACAGGACACTGGGGTTAACATGT
>WEKX01027919.1:66416-101805 GCA_013390025.1 Pitta sordida
AAAAAAAAAAAGAAAGGATATTTTCTCCATAAATGTTTTGTTATACTCCAGGGTAAACCTTGTAATTTGATTCTTGTTATTAAAATCTCAAATGTAAATTTCTATTATTCCTTACACTCAGATAAACTCAATTAATTCCTAACACTGTTGTATCCCATACTTTTTTTTTTGCTTTCTCTACACATCGTTGGTTGCAGCTTTAAGAGGAAAGCTGGTCCTTCCCTGAAGAGCTACTTTTTGGCACTACAAATTCAGCTGAGATTAACTAAAATTCTTTGGATTTTCTGAGAGATACTCATGCAAGTACTGGTTCTCTTTCTTTTCTTGTTTTAAAAGAGAATGGAACTGGTTTATCTCACATATTCATGAGAAGCAAAGTAAGGGAAGAAGCTCACAAACACTGTGGTGAGTTCCCATCTTCAAAGAATACCAGCATCAATGAAAATATTGGCATCAATGTCAATGTCACACTTTGATCCTCACAGGCAGCCAGAAGTACTTCAGAATTATTTTGTTATTCAAATATTTAAGAACTTACAGGTGACATAACATAGGGATTGTAAAACTCAGTTCCATAATAAAACATTAAAACACACTGCTTTCCTTATGCTTATCTACACCAGATTTTGCTCTGGTATAGATCTGGGATAACCCTGCCAAACTGTGCAGAATTAAAGGGCTGTGAAATAGAGTAAATCATAACCACAGCAACTCATTTAATTTTAACAGAGTTGCTCCAGGTTCCCAGCAGTCTAACTAATTGCTTGGCCTTGTTCCACTTTCCCTACAGACTGAAGCATACATTATTTTTCTATTAAATATTAACAGGAGCGTATGTATCACTTGTAAGAAGATGCTTAGGAAACTGAACATCCTTCAGCAGCTCCTCTGCAGTCCAATCCCAACTTCAGCTCTAGGCTTTGTCTCTGTCCTAACTCTAATCGTAGGTCAAGGCTTTGACTTAATCTTAGCCCAAGATCCTCAGCTATGGTCTAGGTGGAAAAGTTTTCATGGGAGACTTCTTTGTGCAGTTTACCCCTTCATTTGGCAGCCCTCTGCAGCCTCAATCCAACTGAAGCTGATTTTTATTCAGAAAGAAACCAAAAGATGCAAAGTTATGAAAACAAGAGATTAATAAATGCACACTGCAGTAGGGTGACCAAAGTAAAACACAGACAAGTATCAGCAAATGTTAGTAGTAGCTGAGAAGAGCTCTGGGTAACAGCAGTAAGGCAGTGTCCTAATAGCTGTACTCCATACACTCCATATTTTTCAGACTATTTATCTCATAGGCAATATTTTCTGTTATGCCCTTCAAACCTAACAAGTTTACTGCTGTTTGCACAGTGTAGCTTCCATTCCCAAAGGCTACATACCTGACAGGGGAAGAAATTAATGTAAATATGATTTTCCCTGAGTTTCCCATAGCAGGCAGAAGTCTGTGCATGTTCCATGCTGAAATACGAGAACTGAGAAAACTTGCCAGTGACACTGATGGGGTTTGGGGCCAAAATGGTAACAATCGAGTGGAGGGAGGACACTGAGACACAACAAGTATGACATCAAAATCTTTTGAGTAGTGGCTGGAGAGTGCAATGTTCAATCTTTGCATAGGTTGTGTACAAATCCCAGAATCATGGAATGGAGGTAGATTTTAAAGTGATTTGGTGCCCTCTAATGGCAAGGATGCTTTTTACCAAAATGTTCTGACGAACACACACTATCCCCAAAATCGTCACTATCACAGGATGTTCCGAGGTGGAAGGGACCCACATGGATCATCTAGTCCAAATCCCAAGTGAACGCCCACACAGGGGTTGAACCCACCATGGCCATGGGCACCACGCTCTGTCCATCTGAGCCTCCCATTACCATTTCTGACAAGCTCTGTTCAAGTGGCACAATCCTTTTTTCAAGCACTAGTTTAGTTGGCATGCTTGACTGATTTCCCTCGCACTGGTTAATTTATTTTATTTATCACCTGGGCTTTGCAGAGGCTGATTCAAATAATTGAGATCCTACTAAGGTTAATGAGCATTGCGAGGACATGGCTACATTGACCACATCAGGAATGATGTCTACTTGCCCTTTTTGAGCTGCATCCTAGGCTGACGGAAAAGTTTGGTGTTGCCGTAGTGGAGACATGCAGGTTTCATCTGCAGTAATCAAAGGAAGCACTGGGCGGTTGTAACAGGTTTACCCTGGCTGAGTGACAAGGACCCAAATGGTCACTCAGTCCTGAATAATACGATATAAAACATGTGTGTTGGGATAAGGCAGTTTAATACAAGCAAAGTAAAACACAGCAAGGAAAGCACAGAAGCAAAGTAAAGTAACTAATCTCTACTTCCCATTAGCAGATGTTGTCCAACTGCATTTGGGAAGCAGGGCTCCTATGCACGTAACCATTGCAAACAATGGATGCCCCCTCCCCCATTTCTGCTCCCTTCCTTAGCTTTTATGTCTGAGCTGACGTCATATGATATGGAATATCCCTTCGGTCAGTTTGGATCAGCTGGCCTGCTCGTGTCCCCTCTCAGAATCTTGCTCGGGACTGGGGAGGGAATCTTACAGTCCCAATATGTGCCTCGCTGTCGTCAAAACACTCGTGTGTTATCAACACCCTTCTAAAGCACAGCAGTGCGAGGGCTGCTATGGGTTCAGACAGCAGTGCAGGCCTCTTGTGCAGATGAATTTGATGAGTCGCAGGGTATATTTCTTAAAGATTCTGAATTTAGCAGTATACAGTGAGCAGTTCAGAGCTCCCTCCAATCAGTTAGCCATTCACCTTCTGGAGCCAGTTCATGGGTGTTAACCTGAAAGAGGAACATCCACTGCCTTCTGATCAGGCCAAGTTGCCTCAGGAAAAATGGGAAACTAGAGAGAAATAGAACTATTTATGTAAATTTATGCTTTTCCTTTTTCTGCTGCTCTCTCATCCCAGGTTGGTGGAGTTGTCTCCAACAATTCCCTGAGGTAATTCAGGGTATACTGAGAGCTTTTATAAGGTACATGCACATAGAGCAATGCAGGGGGCTGCAAGTTTCTGTGCACTTTTTGTGTGTTGAACAGAAGCTAACTGCTATTTGTTCACATGGTAGTGTGCTAAAATCAATAAGCCTTGGAAGAGCTGTGGAAGAATCATAAGAATCATAAGTGTCTGGGTGATAACATAACAGATGTAATTCAACAAAGATAAATCTAAAGTAATGAACATAAACAAAACCAAACACTACTCCATCTAGACAGAGTGATAGCCTCTAAACCAGTTTTTACTACTCAGAATAGTAATCTTATAGTAATTGCTCATTCATTGACTCTGGAAAGGTAAATTGAATAACTGGAGAAAGAGCAGATTATACAAAACTTCATAATGACATTACATTCAAATTTTTTGGTGAGTCTAGAGCTGTCTGTGTCTCTGGTGATCTTGGCTCAGTAACTGACAGAAGAACCTGAAAGCATGCAGGGAAGCCCTGCAGACATGATCAACAGCATAGAGTAGCAAAAGATGCACAGAATCATTGAAAATGTTGAGCTGAGGGAGACTATCTGCTGGTTTTCATAGCACAAGAAGTAGGAAGAGCAACTTCATTTAGCCACAGGTTTAAAAAAAAAACAGTATGTAAACCTTTTTCTTACATGCCCCACCTCCCATTAAATGTTGAAATTAATTGCCACAAGATTTTGAGGGGGTTAAAGATGAGATGGACCTATACCTTAGCAGTGTACTCATCAAGATCTACAGAAGCATGATCTTGAGTTCAGGGATTTCCTGTCATCCATGTCTGGAAGCTGGGAGGAAGAAAAGTGAAATTGTTCTTGGAGGCAAGGAAATGAAAACATAGAGAGAAGTTTGATTTAGAGACCTACAGCTCTGTAGGTTTTCCAGATCTTCCAATTTTGTCTGCCTTAGTACTGCTGAATGTGAGAAAAAGAACACGTGAGAGAGAGATTTGTGGCTGAAGCAATAATGTAGGTAGGTCTTCCCTATGGCTTAACCAGATATTTAACTCTTTTCCTGAAAATCATGAAATAGAGGAAAAGTAGATGGATGTGTGATGTCTGTCTTGGCAGTTACTGGTAGTACATAAAAGACTGGCTTTATTTTTTTTTTTTTAAAGTTCTATGTTGAAGCCCTTCTGCAGAATATTCATGTATGAAAACAGTTTGAAGCTAGGAGGTGTCAGTTCTTATTTGGCACCCAAAGACTTTTAGTTTTCAGCTGCCTTTGAATTTTGTCTACTGATGTCTCCTCAGCTTCTGTCTGTTTCCCAGAAAGACAATAAATCTGTATTTTAGAGTATCAAGGTTTGGCAGATCTGCTCTTCAGCTCATTCCAGTAGCAAATCTCAATACCAAAACCACTTCCTTCACTATAATTTGAATTCATCTTGGTTTTTCACTCAAGCATGAATTCTTACTATGCCTTTTCTGTAAAATAAAATTCCAAACCTGGTGTTTTTCTCCCCTGAGAGCTGATCACACACTCCAACCCTGTCTCTTGCTGTGATACTATGTAGAACATGGACAGAAAGCTCTACGAAGTGCAATGTTGCTCTAGTCATCTTGCCTCTGTACCAGTTAACATGTTCCCCTGACTGATCTCTTTAGAAGGATGATCTCTCAGGACTCCCAATATCATTTGTATAAATGAAGGAAACAAAACTATTCAAGTTCTCAAGTCTATAGGATGGCTGAGAGATCAAGCCCAGTCAGCATGGATTTAGGAGGGGTAGGTCTTGCTTGACCAACATGATCTCCTTTTATCACCAAGTAACTTGCGTGGTGGATGAGAGGAAGGCTGTGGATGTAGTGTGCCTGGATTTCTGTAAAGCTTTCGACACAGTGTCTCATGGAAGATGGCAGCAAGGGTCTCAGACAGGAATATTCTGTGTTGGGTCAGGAACTGGTTGAGAGATCGAGCCCAGAGAGTGGTGGTAAATGATGTCACATCCAGTTGGCGACCAGTTACTAGTGGTGTCCCCAGAGGGTAGTTCTTGGGTCCGGTCCTGTTTAATATCTTCATTGATGATATTGATGATGGGATTGAGTCCATCATGAGAAAATTTGCAGATGACACCAAGCTTGGAGCATGTGTTGATCTGTTAGAGGGTAGGAGAGGGATAGGCTGGAGAGATGGGCAGACTCCAATAGGATGAGTTTTAACAAGTCTAAATGTCGGGTTCTGCACTTTGGTTATAACAACCACAAGCAGATCTATAGGCTGGAGATGATGAGTAACTCAACGACATGGTCTAGACAATGGGAGGCTCAGAGGGATGGAGCGTGGTGCCCATGGCTCCAGGGTTGTGGGTTCGATCCCTGGGTGGGCACTCGCTTGGGAGTTGGACTAGATCATCTTTGTGGGTCCCTTCAAACTTGGAATAACCTGTGAAGCTGTGAAACTGTGATGGAGTTCTTAGAGAGTGAGCAGGTGGAAAGGGACTTGGGGGTATTAGTGGACAACAAACTCAACATGAGCCATCAGTGTGCCCAGGCGGCCAAGAGGCCCAATGGCATCCTGGCCTGTATCGAGAATGGTGTGGCCAGCAGGGCAAGGGAAGTTATCCTTCCACTGTACTCAGCACTGGTTAGGCTGTATCTTGAGTATTGTATCCAGTTCTGGGGCCCTCAATTTCAGAAAGACGTTGAGGTGCTGGAACGAGTTCAGAGAAGGGCAGCAAGGATGATTAAGGGACTGGAAGATAAGCCCTGTGAGGAGCGGCTTAGGAAGCTGGGTCTGTTTAGCCTGGAAAAGAGGAAGGTCAAGGGTGACCTTATCACTGTCTATAACTACCTAAAACAAAGTTGTAGACAGGCAGGGATCAGTCTTTTGCTGTCTGGCCATTGGAGATAGAACAAGAGGTCATGATCTTAAGCTCCAGCAAGGGAATTTTAGATGACATTAGGAAAAAGTTTTTCACTGAAAGAGTGATCCAACATTGGAATGCATTGCCCGTGGAGGTGGTTGAATCGCCATCTCAGGAGGTGTTTACACATAGACTGGATGAGGTGTTGAGGGTCATGATAGAAATGTTATAGATGTTAGGTTTAGGTTGGACTAGATGATCTTCAAGGTCTTTTCCAACCTTATTAACACAGTGATACTGTGAAAAGCATCATCCTTCAGACTTGGAATAACATTTATGGTTCCTTACTAACCCTCACAACTGAAATGAATTCAGGATCCCTGTAGCAGCACAAAAGGCACCAAAAGCAAATGACTCCACTCCCATTTATTTTACTAAAAGCCACATTTGGGGATTCATTGTAACTTGCAATGAAGAAGAGCTTGGGTTTATGAGAATAAGGGAAGAATTAGACAAGAAGCATGACAATTAAGGCCCAACCAGAGCACATCCTCAAAGACCAGAGTAATCTGGTCCCTCTGCAGTTACTAATCACAATAGAGAACTGGCAGAAATGAATGTTGCAAAAAGTTACTATAAAGATATCTTTCCTTGTAGAAAGTCCTATTGGTCTGAGTAGCAACGAAAAAAATAGTAGGGGAAAAAAAAGAGTACAGAAAGATATTCCTCCTATTATACAAACAAAAACCCAGAATGTGCAGCCTTCTGTACAGTGACCCCAATGTTGTTTCACAAAAACATGTTTTAAGGTGCTGCTTGGCACACAGTCCTAATGAAAGAGGAAACATCCCGAACTCTCATAAATACCCCACTGGAAGAAACACCCCTTCCACCAAAAAAACAAACAAACAAAAACCAACCCCACCACCAAAACCCAAACCACCACCATCAAATCCCCTCCCCCCCCCAACTCCTAAAAATGCATTTGAAACTCTACAAGAAAAGCCGGACAAAACAGTGTTACCCTTTGCTATACTATGCAGCACTTTCTTCTAAAGCATGTACTAAACAATGTTTTCCAAAAGACAGAATTTCTACCTTGAAGAAGATAGTCTCTGTTGCTAAGAATAGATGGGAGTACCACTTTACATCTACGACGTACTCATATCAGAGCAGTATCGGTGGCCGAGCGCTGTCAGATGTTTGTCACTGCAGCACGTAATCACATCTCCCAAGTTTTGAAACACCAGCTCCTGTTTTCCCAATTATTCAAAGGCAGTTTGTTTTCCTGGCAATGACCACACGGTGGTGATGTATCACCATCGGATCAGCCTTCAGGCCTGGCTCCCAGGAACTCAGTTAAAAGAGCAGGAAATTCGCAGCAGAGCTCTTTAACGAGGACGAATGTAGAATGAACCCTCTAAGCCTACTTTACCTCAGAATTTATACTCACTGTTTAACTGAGATTTTTATGGGGTTGTGTAGCTTACTAGGCAAAAATATCCTGGAGCTTTTCTAAGAGCAAGTGTATCACTCAGCAGCGTTTTCTTTTTAAAATTGAGGGGTTTGATTGTTATAGGTTTGAGGGTGGGGGATGTTGCTGTTATTTGTATCTAATAATCCTTTGGTACCCTATCCACTTACCAGGAAAAAACACCACCAACAACAACCTCCCCCCAAAAAACCCTATAATAAACAAATACCACCAACACCTCCCCCCCCAAAAAAAAAAAAAATCCCACCAACAAAACTCCCACTTCTTAGAACTCCTTTAGGGTCAGTTGATGTTGAATGCTCATTCTTCCAAATTTCTTACAAAATGTCTTCCTCAGCAAAGCTTTCCAGCCACCTTTCACCAAGGGCAGGTGTTAAACAGAATTTGTACTGTACAGTGATTATGCTTTCCAGCCCATTCACAATATAGGTCTTAAATTAGCTACTCTATGTCCTTGGCTGAATGTAAGCAGTGACAGCGTGATCTAATATGCAGTGAAATCAATAAGAACCTTTCCGTTTTCCCTCATTTGGCCCTGAATCAAGTTCAAAGCTGTCTGGTTCAGGAACAAGATCTTCTATGTTTGTACAAAGATGATTATTCTCCAATATGGAAGTAGGTTACAAAAAAATCCATTACAACTCTGTGCACAAAAGGAGCTATAACTAACAAAGACAGCAGGTCTCAAACCAACAGAGAGATTAGCTCCAGCTTAATTGGTTTGAAACAAGGGCAGATCATCAACAGGGACAAGAGAACTGGTTTGGACTTAATGAGAAATGCACAAACTTTCACTGCAAACTCACCCTGAACTTTTAGATTCAGAATTATTTTAATTATCTTTGTTCTGGCATCATTATGGGTCTTTCTACTTCTATATTTTGTCAAGGATCAGGGAAATACTCATCACCACAGAAAGAGGGCTCTTTTTGGAAAGGACATGATTAAATAAAGGAAATAAAAGAAATATGTATCATAAAATTCATGTATATTTTCTCGACCAAATGCACACAAGCTCTGACAATTCATGCAGATCACTACAATCATGTTTTACCTTATTTGCCGGAAAAATCCTTCTGTGCTTTGGAAGCGTAGTGCGTTCTGTATCACAACTTGTGTCAGCAAGTCTCAGCATGCCTTCTTAAAATCTTTGGAACTGGACAACATATTAATCCACATCCACCTACTTCAAACACTTATTGGATACTTAGACCTGTATTTCTTCGAAATCCATGGCAACTGAAGCAAGCAAGTTATTGGCATGGTTGGAGAGGAGATAACACTTTGAAAACAGCAGTAAATGCCTGATTCAGTTCTAGCAAGGATCCTAAAAAGCCAGATGTTGCAAAACAGCTCAATTGTCCATAAGGTTACACAGATAATGTAGTTTATAAAGCAGAATATAGCAGAAATTAAACCATTCACAACTATGTCTAAATCTTCCCTTGAAAGAAGCTATATTGTTTTGTCTTGTACTTAAAAGAAATTGGGTGTTCTGTCCTCTCCCTGAAGATATTCTGTCTTCCCAGTGTTCTACACTTGACCCTTTTCTGGACATAATGTGACCACTGAAATGTTCAAAACATAAAGTTCTTCCTATGCTTGTAGTACACAATCTAATGAAATGTATACGGGTACCAACTACCACAAATATTCTCCTGACAGTTCCGTAATGCCTTATTGACAAGGATTACTTCAGTGACATAGAGATATTCTCTTGGCTTTTCCACTAATGACAGAAGAGTGATATCTTACCTGGAGTTGCTCAATGAGGCAAGATAAGCTGGGACATGACACCCACTTCTCTGCTTTCTTCTCACCTCCAGACACGAGTAGGAAAAAAATACATTTGCTAAAATGACTAGTTGACCCTCAATGTGATTTATGCTGTCATGTGGTCCTGAGTGTTTTCCCCAAAGTTTCAACATTTCTGTTAAACAGCAGTGGTAAGCTACTAGTTCTGCTTAGGAGAAACTTTGAGGTGCATGCATAGCAACCTGCCCTGATTACAACTCATTTGAGTTCCTCTTGGACTAACCAGTTAACTCACCACCCTTCCTCAGCATATTCCCCAGTGCTGATAATCACAGGCCCTTGAACAACTTACTTTCCACCATAGAGAAACTTAGAGCAGGGCTCCTTTGGGTGGAAACAGGTGTTTCAGTTAAAATTAGAGTCAAAGACAGTCAGGGACAACTAGATCAAAGTGAATCTTTGGTGAATATACATAAATCAAAGCCCACATGTTGTGTGGAACACACCTGTCCTAACATTCGGGGTATCTGGTACAAGTGTCTGTATCTCAGGTAGTATCTGGTCTCTGGATGGTCAGTGGAGATTTAATCAGTACAGTCAACAGATATTTTGATGTGATTCATCTAACCAAACACAGAATGTAGTCGTGCATAGAGGTGAACTGCACCCTAAACACCACTGAGTCTGTGAAGAAGCCCTAGGGTGGCCTGCTCAGCTGTAGGTACTCCTATCAAGGCACTGTTAGTATACTTGAGTTGCAGGAACTCACAAGACTGCAAATTGTACTGAGCTCTGGATTGTCGTATTTACTCCTTCATAGAGCTGTCAGTCAGGAATGTTTGCAGTATATTTCAAACTGCACACATACTTACTGAGCAAAGTTTCAGGAGTGTTGAAGAAACCTGTCCTGTGTGACAGCTATAACATCACTCAGAAGAGTAGCTTTTGGAGTATCCAAGGTGTAGTATTTTTAATGAAAAGTAGAAATGAACAGCAACTACAAACAGATTCTGTGGACCTTCTCTCTTTTTTCTGTGGTGCTATCTTGTTTTTGACACTCACGTGTTAACTCTAATATCTGAAGGAAGAACCCTAACACAGCTCCAGCTGAGCATCCTGTGTTGCTCTGCGGAGTCCCTGATTGCTCCCTGGGTGCTACTGAATACAGAGGCTGTGCTGAGCAGCTGGTGATTTCCCTTTAACGTCGTGCAGGAAGAACTGCACATCAAGCCATTAAACCATCTAATAGAAGTAGTAAAGCTTATAGCAAGTACATTTATTTTAGCTATACAATAAGACACAATGTTAAAACTGGAAAGTGCCAGCCTGGTTTTCTGTAGTATGTAATATGTCTTGCATTTTTAACAGTAACCAGAAAGGCATAAACATGTCAGAAAATTACCCAAGATGCAGAAATATTCATTGCAGAATCACATAAGGAAAGGCAGGCACCATTCTTTAAAACTAAACACAAACAATTAACAAGGAAAACATTGCCAATAAAAAGGGGAAAGATGGCCAATGAGAATAATTAGGTGGGATAGTTCAGGGGGGGTGTTTGGCAGGAAAATGACAGCTAGAAGTAACAAAAGCACTTTCAAGAGAACCAATGCTTGTAGCTGCAGTTTCACAGAACCTTGTTACATGCAAATGGTGATTCATAGAGGACTCGTGACTGAAGCTCATGGTGAGTGTATGTCAGAACAGAGTTAATTGGGATCCCATGGTCCAACGGTCATGGATTTCTTCTCCTGTGGGAAAGGATCTTTGTTGTTATTTATCTCCAATGAAGAGTCAGACTCAAAGGTGTTTGGATGTCAAGGTTTCAGACTAAAATCTAGCTTGTCAAAATTGCCATCACTTCACTGACTAAATATTTCTGAGGAGCTGGACATAAATAATTCGAAAAAAGACAAAGACAAGCAGTAAAGAGAGACTGGGAATACAACATATATTGTGAGGTCCTCTTGTTATGCATTACTCTTTACTCATGCACTGATCAGTTGACACAGCTACCCACAGTCCTCATTTGATCCTTGTGTCACCAGAGCCAGTCCTGGTCATGACATGCCCATCCACAGGAAACTTCTCTGAGGTAGGACAACATGAACTGCCCTACTGAGAAATAAGATATGATTTCATATGGTCATATGGAAATGCTATGACAAAACAAGCACTAGACTGTGCCCCATGCTTTTGTTTGGATTCCTTTGTCACGGAACTGTTCATCAACCCACTGTATTTAGGAATACAGATCATGTATAGTCCCTATAGTGCCAGGCTAACAAACGGCTCAGACTCTGATGGTTCAGCTCCAAAAAGTATCCATGTGGGAAATCCTATGAAAGCCAAGGATTGTGCTGCAAACAGCTGGCAAATACACAGAACTAGAGGCAAGACTGCAGTGAGGACCACAAACTTAGTACGGAGAATATCTTTTATAATGTAAATGTCCTCAGTGCTCTGCAGCAAGAAGCTATAAATGTTTTATAACATTTTAATTGAAAGCACATAAACTGAAATGATTTGAAAGAAAGAATCCATGAGTGTATATTCAGTGTTGTAGGAGCAAATTTGTGTCAAATTTCATTTTAAAATATACATTGAATGGGTTGATCTGCAAAATCCTTGAATAGCGCAAAATAGGCTCATGTAGCCTTGTGTTCGTGTCCCAGAACAGGATTGAAGAAGCCCACAAAATAGTCATAACCATTGTTTAAAGACTCTAGTAAGAATATCCTCTCAGGCAGAATAAAAGCTGTTCTTCCATGGAGAAGCTCAAAAACTCAAGGTCAATCTACAGTGTACCAAAAGCAAACGGAAATATGTAAGGTGCCTTCACCAATTACCTTCCATCCCCATGCCTGGCTTTTGCTGTATCAAGGTTGGGTTCAGAGTAGCCTTACTGAGTATCCAGCAGCTGATGATATATCTTCATTTGTCAGAACACTTGGTCACAAGGTTTGCAGATGTTTCCAGCTGATGAAATCAAACCAAGGAAAGTTCTTTTTAGCTAGAGAATAATATGTCTTGTCTCTAAAGTTCAAAAAATGCAGTAACACTCAAAGCCAATTTTCAACCCTGGAGGAAGCCCATGAGGTACCCTAGGGAGTAGCAGGACAGATTTGGTGAGTCACAAGGGAGTGCAATTGCTTTCATAAATGGAGAGAGACTTTGCTGTAAGAGAGCTCAACATATCAAAACCTTTTAATCAAAAAAATAAAAAAAGCTTGTGATGACAAAAATGTCGTATTTTAAGACAATTTCCATAGGATAATCTGTGTTTTCTGATCTGACAGATTAGTAACAATTGTATGTGTCAGAAAACAGAGTTGCATTACAATTAACTACTCCTTTATTATACAAAGTGCTTTCCTATTTTATTTAAGTAATAAGCGAAAATGACTGTCTAGTAAACACACTCTGCTCTGTTCTGACTGCCACATTTAATTGACTGTCTGCTTCTAGCCCTGCCCGTAGGGCAGTGCAGCTGAGCTCTCTCCTGTGCTGGGCTGGATTGAAAGTTTTACTCCAGCCTGCTTAGTAACTGAATATAGATGAGTTTAATGTGGATGTTCTCCTAGTGATTTCCAAAATGTGCATTTTCTGCCCTTTAAACTTGGTGGGTGAGAAGACACAGGAGGGTGAGAAGACACAAGCTTTAGTATCTTTACTACGGACATCTTTACAAAGCATTTTCCTAACCTCTATCATATATCCCCTCAATAGTCCCTCAGGTCTCCTAATTAAGTTAATTGTTCCTTCAGGGAAGTTGTTCCATACCTTTATCATCTTTGTTGACTTTTTCTGAACCTTTCACAGTCTTACCATATCCCTTCTGAGACACGGGGAGTAGGAAGATGTGGTATTTATATAGAGACACACTGTGCTGATTTTGGCTGGGATGAAGTTAATTTTCTCCATAGTACCTGGCATGGCACTGTGTTTTGGATTTGTGCTGGAAACAGTGTTGATAACAGAGGGACATTTTCATTGTTACTGAGCAGCGCTTCCACGAGTCAACCGATTTTCTGTTCCTCACCCCACCAGCAAGGATGTTGAGGGTGCACAAGGAGTTGGGAGGGACATAGCCAGGACAGCTGATCCCAACAAGCTCAAGGGACATCCCATACTATATGGCATCATGCTCAGCATAAAAAGCTGGGAGGAGAAGAAGGAGGAAGTGGGAAGAACATTCAGAGTGATAGCATTTGTCTTCCCAAGTCACCATTATGTATGACGGAGCCCAGTTTTTATGGGGAGGCCTTAACATCTGCCTGCATATAGGAAGTGGTGAATGAATTCTTTGTTTGCTTTGCCCACATGTGTGACTTTTGCTTTACCTGTTAAATTGTCTTTTTTTAAACCCGTGAGTTTTCTCATTTTTGCTCTTCTGTTTCTCTTCCCATCCCACTAGGGAGGAGTGAGTGAACAGATGCATAGGGCTGAGTTGCCAGCTGGGATTAATCTATGACACACACTCACCTACTCTGTTCATTATCCCTTTCCTAAAAACTCTTAGTATTAAATTTGTTTTTCTAAGTGTGTGAGCACTGAGACAGTGTTTCCTATCTTTGCAAACAAGATACCCAGAGACCGTGTTACTGAGTGATAAAGTCATATCAGTTCGTAATTCATTCAGAAAGTTTGGGACCATTTTTTACACATTTGTATTATTCATTCACACTGAATTTATCTGTCATATTATTTCTAGGACAATACCTTTAGGAGTTCTTCAGAGCCAGACTTTGTTTCTGTTAACTTTGTTTGCCCTTCTTTCCCAGATCATTGATAAATATGTTGATCAAAATGGGCCATACATCTCTGCGTAGATCTCCACTCCATGATGACAAATGACCACTTATTCCTGCCTTCTATTTTCCATCTTTTATCTAATTTTTTGTGAGAGAGCTGATACAGAAATTCTCATGCCCATATGAGCATTTTCACAGATTATGTCTGACAAAAGAGTTGCTTTTCATCACTAGTTTCTACCCAATATTAATTTTAAGACAGGTCTAGCATTACCTCTCAGAGGTTACTATTTGAACGTCAGATGGGCTGGCAAATATCGTGTGAGTGCTACGCCGAGATAAAGATCTTCCCCTTTTCAACACCATCCTCCTCCCCCGTCTCTTTCCCACCTTTGGAAGAATCGCTGTATCATAAGTTAACTTAGTATGGAAAGGGCCTCAGGAGACCATACCCCCTGTTCAAAATAGACTATCTTTGATATTTGATTTGGTTATAAGGCCATTATCAACTCTCTGCATCTGAAGCAAAGACTATTCAATCACACCTCTCTCCTCACAGCACCACTCCTATCAACAGATGCAGGGCAAAGTTAAACATCTTATTCCTCCTCTGGTGGAATAGTAAAGTTTTTCCACTGCAAAGTGCATAGGCATATCACTGTCTTTTGCACAAGCAACACTTGAAGTGAAGGAAGTAAGCAAAACATGGTCCCTAGGGCAGCGGGAGTCTGGTCCCTGGCTCAGGAAGAGTTGAGATGCTTCTTGACCTTTCCCTGTGCAGAAGCATCATTCTCAACATGCATCTCAAATCCAAGTCTTAAATACAGAAAGTGTAATATGTAGTAAGAAAGACTATGGGGAGCTTGTGGGCTACCTTGTTCACAAGCTACAAATGCAATGGGAACTGGGAAATTTATGGGCTGCAAAGCAAGCTTAATACAAAATGGTGCATTGAGGGACTGGTGAATCTAAACCACTTCTTTTTGTTTTCTTCAGTAGAAAAGTTTTCATTGACATCTTCTGCCCATGCTGTAAGCACAGCAAGTGTTGCCTTTTTTCAAATTGTGGCAATCTATCTGAAACTCTGTTTTACTATAAAAAAAATCAAAGCCTAATGAAAATTATATGCTAAATGAAGACTGAGTGCTGTGAAAAGGAATGTATTGGCCTCTGAGCAACAGGGAAGCAATTTTGGTTTTTTTCCAAATTAAATGGACTTAATTAAATGGAAGTTTGTGTTTACCAGTGTGAGTTGATCTGTGAAACAGTGAAAGAGGGAAGTGTGAGTCTCTGTTTTGTTCCATTAGGGTTATATTAATAGAAGCTGACATTTCAGTCCTTTAACTAACTTAACTGGCTGATCAGGGTATTCTTTCCTTGCAACTACCTGAAGGAAGTTATAGGAAGGTGGGAGTTGATCTCCTCTCCCATTTAACAAGCAACAGGACAAGAGAAAATGCACCAGGAGAGATTTAGATTAGCTCTTAGAAAAATTTCTTCACAGCACCCCAGGCAAGTGATGGAGTTACTATCTCTAGAAGTGTTAAAAAATCATGTGGGTATGATGTTTAGGGGCATGGTTTAGTAGTGGACCAGGCACTACTAGGTTAATGTTTGGACTTGATGATTTTAGAGGCCTTTCCCAACTAATGATTCTATGCTGAATTACTTCTTAAAATTGTTTTTCTGTCCTCTCTCCATATTAAAAGAAAATTTCTATTTTCCAACATTGATGTTTTCACCACCAAATTTTGTCAGTTGTTTTCACGGTAGTATTGTCCTGAAGGCCAAGCACCACCTATCTTCTTCCTGTAGCTTGCTTTCATGTTGTGTGTGCAGACAGAAACTGATCCCATCAACCTTCATGGTGCCTGGAGAGCAGACAAACCTCTCTGCACAGTGCTTTTCTGTCCCTTTCCAGGCTCTATTCATCCTTTCTGACCAAGGGTGACTGCTTTTTTATCATAGCAGCCATAGTGCTCCTAAAAAGACAAGCAAATGCTTAAATCAGTGGAAAAACAAGCACAGAATCACAGAATCAGTAAGGTTGGAAAAGACCATAGAGATCATCAAGTCCAACCTATCACCTATTACCTAACGCAGCCAAACCTGTTACCTAACCTGTTGTCATCCTGCTACCAACACAATATCCTACCTATAACACACTACCCTGATATCTAGGTCATGCCACCAAGTACATCATCCAACCTTTTCTTAAAGACCTCTAGGGACGGTGACTCCATCACCTCCTTGAGCAGCCCATTCCACTGAGAGATCACCCTCTCTGTGAAAAAGGACAATCAGACATGATGATTGCCATTGTGTAAAATGTTCCCACCCTGGCAGCAGAAAGCTGATCTCTGGCAGTGTCTGTGTTCCTTTTCCCTTACAATGCCAAGTTAGTTCACCTCTGTGGTTGCAGAAGATAAGCTTTGTCCCAAGTTTATTTACCATTATAATCCTTTGGGATCATGGGCAGAGTTGTTCTCTGCAACTTAGCTAGCAAGGCAATGATTTTCAGTTCAAGGCCAGACTGGAACTTCCCCTTGCCCACTCAGTGAAGAAATACTTGATTTCCAAGGGTCTGCTTTGCAGAAGAAGTAACCCACCGGCATGAGGATGCATAGTCAAGACCTATCTGCAGTATCTAATCCCCTTCCAAAACTCAGCAGTAGCCTACAGTTTGAAAAGCAACCAGCACAAACCCATGAAATTACTGACAAAGCAGAGGCACTAATGTGGAGAAGCTTGTCACTGAGATTTGTTAGGCTTTGGAATTGTTTCTCAAGGTTAATGGTAAAAACACCATCCATCATTTAGGTCTTTTAAAACTAGTCAAAGCACTAGAAAAAAATGCACTTTAAGAAAACAATGCCCTATTATCAGGAAGATATGCCGGATGACCTGATAAATCTTTTCCACCTCTGTTCTTTTGACCTTCTAAAAGCGCCAAGAGGTGGGGTTTTTCTAGGAGTAGCTCTGCCCAGGTTGGCTGTTTGGGAGGTATAATTTTATTCTGGACAATTCTGAAGTGATGCTTTTATAACTGGTCTCTTTTAAAGATTTTTATCAGCATCCTTTACCTTCATATATAAATACTAGAAATTGTCTTTAAAAATGCTGACATGGCCCTCACCAGAAGACCAGAATTTTTGCTGACAAATGCTAACAAGATTGAGTTCTGTACAATACCTGTTCATCTATACCTTGCCATGACAGTAATCAGCCAGCTCTGAAAACTGTCCCTACTGCTGTCAATAGACCCAACAAAGCGTAAGACTGGCTTTTAGCAGACTTCTAGGTGGTTAACTACTAAAGGCAGCAGGCAGAAAAAATGGTTTCAGAAGAGGAAACGTCCTTCTCTTGTCATGAACCTTTGCCTTAAGTATAATTCTGAGAATCATTTGGAATAATTCACTCTCAGGTGCCTTTCCTGTAACGTGATGGAACTTAATAGCCTCATCTACAATATCTAAGAGAAAATTTTCTCCTTGCTGCAGAATTGTAGGGGTGATTCAAAAGTCATGAAAAAAGGATAAAGTTTTCCAATTAGTACTTTAGACATTTTTGAGTAATTTTGATAGATGTGTCTTATACTGTTCTGTTATTTCCAAAGTGAAATCTAGGAATCTATGTGGTTATTTTCAAAGTGATAGCAACCTTTAACATAAAAGGCATCAAGAACCAGACAGGGCTGAGGTACAGCTGTGTACATTGAGACTTATTTCAACTGGGATAAAAGATTTCCCTACAAGTACAGCTGTGTTTACTGATTTGCTTCTATAAAAAATATAAAACAAACTAACAGTGAGACATCATCTTTGCCTGGATTGGCAGAACTAAATCCTGATTTACACAGCTGGCATACTTTAACACAGTGAACTACACACACTAACACTCCACAGCTTACTTCTCAAATGCTTCTTCCCTGACCATCTTCCCTTCTTTTTCTCTTTCCTCTACTTTGTAAGAATTTACCTAATACTACTCTGTGCCACAAATCCAAGTGCTCCTTCATGTCTACACTATGGAAAGAGGAATTTTTTTAGAGTGATTTTATTGTCTGCCAATAGCTTGACATAACTGAGTCCTCACACCTTTTCTTTACCGGCTTTGAAACTCTCCTACAGCCTGCCACAAGCCTGAATCTACAGAGAAGAAAACATTGATGAGAAGAAAATTCATTGATGATAGAAGAATCCTAGATCCTCTTCCTTCTTCCCAAAAAGCTAACCATGGTGACTACACAGAAACACATCTGCCAAATAAGGTTCATCTAAATACACCGCATCATGAATAGTCATGCACAGTGGAGTTCAGGCTGTGCGTGCACATCACAGACAGGTATCATCAGCAAATATGTCCCCCAGCTCCCACGGCAGACAGTGAAGGGCCTGTGAATCCCATCACTATCATCCCTGTAGGAAATATTTTTTCATTGTGTTCCTTGGTCCTCAAATTAACAGCACACTAGACTGACAAAAAGGCTGGATAGCGTGAGATAGCAGCTTCATGATAAGAGAGAGTATTCCATGTCAATGGTTGTTTAGTGAGTTCCCCATACAGCTTTAGGAAAAACTGTTTTTTCTTGCATGAGTCAGTTCAATAAGCCAGTTGCAACACATTTCCCACACAGGCACAGGAAAGTGACAGAGGCAGCATTTTCTAATGCTGGCATTCCACAACGTGACCCATGACCATGATCCGAGGTAATTCAGTTCTTAAGGTCTTTATTTTTTCAACGTGAGCCCTTTGCTGAAGAAATGCACTGGTATTCTGCTTGTGTCTATGGTAGTTAACTGAAAGTAAGTCAAGGGGCTGGGTTTCCCTGCATCGGACTGATAACAGGATGGTCTGTTTCTCTGAGGATAAGGAATGAATGAAAGCGTGGAGTATCCAAGCCCAATACACAGTGTATCACTAAGAGCAGCTACTACACCTCGAAATAGCAGTATCCAACCCTGTGCCAGGTTCAATGTTACAGTAGTGACGGTACCAGGAGAAATAGCTGTTAATGTCTCCGAGGGAAGAGCTGTAAAACACTGAGATGTGCTTACTATGACAGGAACACACTAACAGAGAGCTCATAAGGGTAAATCATGCCTCCCTCATCTCTTGGCGTGTTTTGAGAAGGCTGAGGAGGCAATGTGTGAAGGGAGATGGGAGCTTGTCGTGATCCATCCTGGCATGGATGCTCCAGAGGTGCGTTACGAAGCCAGTCCTCGGAACTGTTGGCAGTTGCAACTCCACAGTGAAGAATAACCATTGGGATCTGGCCCTGCAGGCTGCTCTCAAAGCTTATGGCGATGGTGAGGGCAGCAGTTCAGACTTCACCGACAGGAACAATTTAATGCAGATTAAGAGGAAAATGCGATGCAAGCTGTCATGTCATATTCATGGGTTGGGCTCCCTCCTCTGAGGGAATTTTGGCCAGGACAACATAATGGCTGCATTCCTGCCAAGGATAAGGCTCGAGCAGCAGAGGTGTCTGTGTGTCCTACAGATGGCCATGATCATCCTGTACACCAAGTGAGATTTGCAAATGAGCCCCATGGCAAATTTTTCAACAATGAAGGCTGTTCCAGCTGCTTTCACCTAGCAGAGCCCTGAGAACATCAACAAAGCCAAAAATCTCTTTACTCCCACACAAAATTTGGTCTACCCCTTTTAGCATAATCAGTGAAAGTAGTAGCATCAGAACTCCCTTTTTTAACAAAAAATTTGTCCCCAAAACATTGGAAATGCATATTTATGTATACCTATTTTAGCTCCATTTTATTTCACTGTGTAGAAACCCACCATTTCTAAACATTGTACTGCACAGCTGACATATTGCTAAACCCATGCCAAAGCACAAGATGCAATAATGCTATCAGACCAGCATTTCAGAGAATTTTTGCTCACTAACCTGTATCTGACCTTTAATTGATAAACAGCAAAGTGGATCTGATAGTGGAGTGATGTAGAGGACTTATATCTCTCCATAACTTCAACCGATTGCCCTTAAAATAGAGATAAAGTGATACAAGACCACAGTGTCTGATATGAAAAAACACATCACTTAGCACATGAGCTGAATGTTGAGGCAGACCATGGAAAGATTAGATGAGTGGAAGAAAGAGGAGGAAACGTGGAGCAAAAATCTATGTGTTGAGGATCTTGGTCTGTAAGAATTAGTCATGCAGTTGTGCACAGGTTGAAAATATTTTGTTTGTTTAGTCTCAAAGCTTACTAGGGAATTTATCCCCATAATTCATTAATTTCAATGAGTATGTTTGTGGATTATTACCTTTGTTGACTCTGAAAAAGCTGAAGCCTTGATACGACATTTTTCTTCCCATGAATTTCTCCTGGAGTGAGAGCAGTGACAATGAAGAAAAGTGCTTCTACGTGCCTGAGTTAGTTCAAAGAGATGCTTAATGCAGTGATTTATTTTCAGCTGTTACTGCTGCTATTAAGAAGAAGATGAATATAGAAATATCGTTATAAATAGAAGACCATGCTCATGACCATGTGCTGTGAGTCATCATTGTTAATTATTCAGATGTCTTTTCAAAGATACCTGGGGATTCACGAAAATGAATGACTGTAGAAATAGAGATAGCTATTTAGCATTTTTACTGACATGTATATGTGTGCCTAGATATGTATCCATTTGATTTTCTCCTGTTTATAGTTTCTTTGTGGAAATAGAGACAAGGAACTGTATCACATTTTAGAAGTGCCTAGTCACATGATGCAGTGAATAGCGAACTGTACGTGAAAACCAGCTGATAAATCCCCCATGCTAAGCTTTACTGTATGCAAACTCTTTGTCAGGCGCTTGTGACTAACAGATGGATTTTTCTAGCAATCACGACCAGTTAGTAGAGAGCAGATCAATCCAAAAAGAGATGATATTTCTAAAGCATTCTTAGAATAAATTGCTTTCATAGCTTTATTAATGACCATGATCAACTAGGGAAGAGTTTTGCTTCTGCGCCCATTTTAGTTGTTGAGTCTGAGTGGTTTTTAATAAAAGCAGTAGCAACAGTGAATGGTTATATGTGTCAGATAAAGGACAGGCTCAGGAATCATTATTTTGTTTGAAAATTAAACAATACAGGGAATATTCACAGTCTGGAATGGAGATAGTCTGTGCTGTTAAATGTTAGAGTAACTCCCAGCCTGATTCAGATCTGGGGCAGCTGACACAGTACCTTCCCAAACCATTCCCAGCTACAGCCCAGCAACTAGCACCAGTCAGGGATCATGCCTGGCAAGTCTTGTATGAGGAGCCCTGCAGCTTCAGAGACTTAGGAACCAAGACATCAGCAGTATGGATGTATCTCCCACAGGAGTTGTTCTCACTGCCCAACAATACAAAAAAATCAGTTTACCATGGTTGATAAAACCCCAGGAAAGCCTCTCACTGTGCACCAACTCCTCTGCTTCCCAGATTGATTGAACACCACATTTTGCTACCTTCATTTCTAGTACCTGGGATTGTTGTGATTTCATCTGTCTCTTTATCTGTTCTTGCCTCCTTAACCCCTGTGAGGAGAAAATTGGCTTGGTCTTTTGCTAAACCAACATTCAGCCCCACAGTTCAGCATCTGCAGGAGTTGCAAGGGGGATGCTCTGCAGTCGTCAATCTCGCTCTTAGTAACAGGATTACTGGTTCTCCCTTCCTAAACTAAAAGTCTTTCAATTTATACCTCCTTGGTTTTTTTTAAGATTCATAGAATCATGGAGTGTTAAGGAATTGGAATGGACATTAAGGATCATCTAGTCCCAGCTACCCCTACCATGGACCTGGACACCTCCCACTAGATCAGGTTGCTCAAGTCCCTGTCCAGCCTGGCCTTGAATGCTGCCAGAATTGAAGCATCCACAACCTCCCTGGGCAACCTGTTCCAGTGTCTCACCACCCTCATGGTAAAGAATTTCTCCCTAATATCTAACTTAAATTTCCCCTCTTCCAATTTGTGCTCATTACATCTTGTCCTATCAATCACCGCAATTAATATCCCTTATAGTTTTACAAATCCATCTGGGACCTTCCAGCACCTTATCTCAGTCCCAAAGTGCCTCCACTCAATGCAGAAAACAACCAAGTCATCTTCACTCAGCTCATTTGCTTCAGAAGGCACAGTCCACCTCTGTTTTGCTCATTATTTTCCCTTGCTACTATTGCCATAGCAAATTCCAGGTTTCTCCCTCCAAAGTACAGCCTTCAGAGGTCTATCTCTGATGTGCCAGTGTCAGAAATAATGATGAAAATAACTATAAGCAAAAGCAAGGCTGTATCACCTGCTGTCAGCTATTTTTGTGGTGTCTGATAAGTTGTGTGGACCATGCACAATGAATGGTGCTGTTTGGCAGCACAAATTTTCTCTGAGATCACAGGACAGCCAGTGCTCTTGGACATAAAATTCAACAAGGGATTTGCTGAAATCTAAGACCACTAGCAGTAAAATCCTCAGATTCCTCAGTGTTTATATGAAATACCCTTGCTTTCACATTTGTAGGGAAGCTGTTTACCATGTACCTCCGGGGGACCAGAATTACCTTTACTGCACAAAATCAGTGGAGCTCAGGGTGAAGGATGGTGTGTAAATGCCAGATCTCTGGCCCACATCCTCCCTTCTCAGCTCCACCTCTTCTTCAGAACAAGCACAGAGGAGGCAGATAGGGAGGTTTCCATGCATATAATCAGAAGAAGGAAAATAAACTCTCCTCACTGTTTGAATGTCTGGCCATACTCAGAGCTCAGTTAAAAAAGATTTGTCTGAGGTACAACACCAGTTGCCCATGTCTTTAGCAGGACTGGTATGAATCCCTCACTGGACTCAGTGCAGGGGATGCCATTGTGCTGGCCAGTACATGCTTGCACTGACAAACCTTCAGAGATCCTGCCTCCTCTCCCTGGGTGCACGATCCAAAATGAGTGTGCCATGGCTTCTGGAGATGTTGACAAGAACCAAACCTCTTCAAAGAGTCATTGTTCCCCAGTCAACACAGATGCAACGTGTTGCTTCTTTATAGCTCATATTAGTCAATTAAATCTATCAACCAACTAATTTGGGCCTTCAGATGAGTGAGGTGACAGCAAAATCAATGTGTCTTGTTTAATCCTCATCTATCTGGCAGACACTGGTGCATTTATTGAAATAATCATCTGTATATAAAATTATCATTTGCCAGGTGACCCACTAGAAGCAGGTTGAGGAGTGCTTTGCCGTGTCTCGAAGTTCAGTATTTGTGCAGAGCTTCCACATTCGGTCATCACCAAAGAAGCTGCTTGACTTTGCAAAGGCAGGTCCTGAAAGGCTCCATACAAAGAAGCGCAAATAAAAGCCAAATGCAGGAGTATGTGCCCCTCTTTGTGAGCAGAGCAACTGACCTAAGAGCTGGTACTCATTACCCTACATCTCTGAAATCCATGTCATTGAGTAGGGGCTACCTCTGAGGCTAAATTCTTGTCTTGATACCCTGGGACAAATTTGGAAGGTCATGCTTGACTTAGATCCTTATTAAGGACAATTCTTCTCCGGAGGTTTTTATAATACACAAAATTCTTTCTTTCCTTTTTTTTTTTTTTTTTTTTTTTTTTTTTTTTTTTTTTGCAACTCTATGCATTTGGGTATCTTCTAATAATTGTTTCATCAAAAAAATTTAAAGCACCCAAATCAGTCTATAAATTGCTACAGTGTTGCTATGAATTATCCTAAAGCCAGCATATTGATTGATTTAAAGTCAAGTGAAAACAGATGCACAGCCAGAAAAAACCCTCTGCAAGAGCAAAAAGATTATTCATCCATCCATACCATTTAAAAATGAAGTTTGTACCTACATGAGTATGGTTAGCAAATAAGAATAAGTACAGCTCTGACAACTTCAAAGTTGGGACACATACATGCCGCCAACTATCTGCCAATTCTTCAAGTAAACTGCTTGTCTAGAAGGAAGATTTTCTGATTAGTAACAGAAGATTCTGGTAAAGATTTTGCTTTTGGGAGGAGTAGGGGAAGGGATAAGGAGTTGATTTGCAGTCAGATTTTATAACACTAACCAAATCAAGGCATTATTTCAAATATTTATTAGAATTGTTACTGTGGCTGTATCCTTGTTCCACAGTGAGCTGTTTTATAATTTATGATTTATAATTGTACAGATTCTCAATGTGCTGCAGCCAGACTTTGTTCCTTTCTCGGCCTGTCAACTCAATTGGTTGCTATCTCTTCCATGCTAGATTAGCTCTTATTAGTTCTGATAGATGTTATCCTTTCAAGTTGTTGCTAGCTTGACTTTGTGGCTGGTTTAGGAGGAAAGTGTTTATCAGAACCAGAGCTGAGAGCAAGCCCTTCAATGCAGATTTTTAACTCTCACAGCTGTTGCTCAACAACTCTCACTGCTGTTAAACTGCTCTGCTCACCAGTGCTGTGGTGCAGATGAAACTAATATTAAGCAAGGGCCAATCTGCAGATGTTCAAGAGCAAGTGCTCCAAAGCAGCCATTTCTACCCAGTTTCTACAACACAGCCTTGCCAGCTGGTGAGTTGCTTCTCACCTAACATCTGAAAGCTGCTTGGCAACCCCAGTGAATGGGGGCAGCCTTTGTGAAGAAATCTACTCTGACTAGAAATCTACTCTCAGTTAGGTCTGGCATACCTACAGAACTGATAGGTGGCCCAAGATGAAGGGAAGAGAAAGGCAATCCTGTCACTATCTCCACACTATCACTATCTCTCTGCTCAGGGACATTCAGAGTGAGCTCCAGTATTTACTCCATGTGGAAACATCGGCCTGTAGATGTGGTAATCTAGAGCTGTCTCCCACCTCCAGTTTCCCTCTCTTATCAGGGGAGACACGGGAACACCAAGGGATGGCCCATGCCAACCTGTTATCTAGAAGCTGAGCGAGTCACTGTCTATAGACACTTGTGTCTGTGCACTCCCTGGAGAGCACGCCGAGAATGCCAGCTTAGCCTGGACACCACTTGGTACAGGGATGAAGCTAGATCTGAGCAATCCTATCCCTGCAGTTCCCTTTAACAAATATCTTAGCAAAGGCTGCAGGCAGCACTCAGGGAAGGAGCAAGACATTTGCCCAGAAGGAAAGGCCCTACCTGTCAATGATTGGGGAAAAAATGTATGACTTATATGAAGACTAAATTTAACCCCTTCTAAAGTAATTATTTCCCATTAATACTAGATATTACTGTATTCTGTACAAACAATATGTTACTGAATTTCATGGCACTCTTAAAGTTTATATCGTATGGTAATGAGTTCCTCAGGCTAATGGTGCATTGTGAGAAAAAAATATCTCTGCGTAATTTTTTTCCAAACATATTTGTTATACTAATTAAAGGACTTCACTTCCCACAATGTTTTCTTTAATATTACTGTTAGCTTGAACTCTGCAGGTTGGAGATGCCTGTTGCATGCCTAAAGGAGTGGGTTAATCACAGGACTGGAATTAAGGAATTTATGAGCTCTTTAAAGCTCCTCTAATATTTATTGCCTGGGAAAGGCTCTTTATTAAGCATTCATTTGTCTCTTTGTTTTCTGTACTAATTTTATGTGTATCCACATGTACATTTGTACTTTTGTGTCAGCACAAAACAAGGACAGGACTACTGGTGAGTGCAGATAGCTTTCTTCTCTGAGGTTCATTTACGAGCTGCATTTACCAATGTAGGAAGCCTGCCTTTCAGGGGAGAAATCAAATTCCTATAATATTTTTAATCTGTAAGTTTACTTCTAAACTGACCACGCTGACACCTCCAAAATACTGGGAGGTCCTCCCGGGAAAGGTCCAATTTTGTGTCCAGAGACTACAGTGCAAACCAGTTCAGCTGGTTCGCTGCCACAGATTAAACAAACAGAGGCTCGTATTTGTTTTCCTTCACATGAATGTGTTTAGTGGGGCTAAAAATCAATCAGGAAAGAGATGTTTGGAGCTAAAAGACAGAATCTTTTTCTTTTTTATTTGGCTGTGTTGGGCATTTTTGTGTTAGAAAAAAACCTTCTGGCTTTGAAACCTGCCTGCCTCAGCTATATGGGTATATCAGGAGGGACCCTCTCAGGAGAAAAATGGACATTTGGCAAGGAAAAAAATTAAGTCAGACATAGTAATTAATCTTGATTAAGTTTATTAAGGTTGCAAAAAGGGTAAGTATTTATTCTATGCACTCCTTAGAGGAGTTTAATTGCTGTGTGTTCTTTTCTGGTTTTGTTTTGTTCCTCCCAGCTTTCTAAGCTTCAATTTATATGATAGGAAACAATTACCTAACAGTGCTGTCTTAACCTTTCTTTGTGCTGATCCACTCAAGAGCAGAGATAGTCACTCTTCGATAGATCATTGTGCTTCCAGAAAGGATATTGTAAACCAAATGGTGCCACACTGTGTGTGTTCTTTAGCATTCTCTGGCATTGCTGGTAATGGGCCTTCATTTTCTCCGGGCTGCAGATATCTCTTTTAACATTTAGGCAGACAATCTTTGGGGCAGAGTCACTGTACACCAAGGTTGGCAAAGGCATTGAGGGGTGGTTCCAGTTCATGGAGCAGTGGGTACTGAGCAGCAACAACTTCTGAATTTAGACTTAGATGCCGTGAGTGTTGAACAAGTTTGAGGCAGCTGTGGTACAGCCCAGCTCACAAAAGGCCTGCACCCAAACCAGTTCCCAGTGCTGGATGAAAGCACCTCTCAGTTCCCTCTGCACCTGCATGAAGCTGGACTAAAGAGCACTACAGTAATACCTCACTGCATTGCGACCCGTCCATTGTGACCTTGCTGGTTTGCATAAATTTTTCTCGCAAATCTGCCTCAGTGATTCACGCAGCTTCCCGGCCGAGGCATGGGCAGTGCCTCTGCTTCACTGTGGGGCGGTGCCGGTGCTCCCTGTGGGCGGTGCTGGCTCAGCCCCACGGGGAGACCATGTGGTGCCTCTCATTCCCATGGCGTTTATGGTCCTGTGGCACTGTGTCCAGGTCCCTGCCTCACTCCTGTGTGTCTCCATGCCCGGTCTCTACAGTGGAAGGCTCAGCCGCGGTATGCCCCAGGCGGCCGCTGAGACCCAGCGCAGCACTGCCACAAGCCATGCTCTGCCCGGTTACTCTAAGCCCAGCCGGGGGCACGTTACAGTTTCCATGGCTACAGGTGGGGAAGACAATGCAGTCTGTGCCTGGGGACTGCGCGCCTGGCTCACCTCGTGATGACCTAGCCCCAGAGAAAGTGCCCACGGAAGTGGGGCTGGGCTGGCCATGGCGGTGGTGGGGCAAGTGCTGTGTGCTGGGACGGGGCAGCGGCGGGATGTGCCCATGCCACATCCACAGCTGCTGCGCCAGGAGGAGGCTTCTGTTCTCCCATGCCCTCTCCCAGCTGCAGCAGGGAGAAGGGGTGTTCTGCTGGGTCCATACAGCCAGCACCGCCTCTCCTGGGACTGATGGATGTTAAAGGGAAAGAAACTCCAACACTGACGCCATGCCTCACTATAAGGGGCACCAGGTGATGCAAGTTGTTGCAGTGTTGCAAAGTTAAGTTTTCCCAGGCTCCACGAGCACTGACCGAAGCCTGGGCCACACCGTCCCTGCCATGGCGGCGGAGCTTCCCCACCGCAGAGGCAGTGCAAACATGAGCAGTGGCAGCAGCCTGGCAGCAGCTGTGGAAACAGTAGTGTGGCTGAAGAAAAGCCCAGGGATTCTCCAGGGGTCTCCCCAGGCAAAGAGGCCTCAGAAATGGTTCCCTTTGTTCCCCTGTGCTGGAAGAGCCCATGGGGAGGAGCAGAAAATGCTCCCCAGTGCTCCTGACTGGCTGGGGGTGGGGCAATGAGTGTGGCTTATGTGTATCTTAATGACCCACACGTGTTTGCAAATTAGACGTTTTGCGAGATCCTGACAAGACCCCTTCCTCGCGAAGGGTGAGGTATTACTGTATATCTAAAGCTAACATCTCTGGGGTGTGAAGGTGTTCAGGAGGGACATTGTTACTGACACCCACTGCCTGATGCTCTAGCCCGACTTCAGTGGGGCAAGAAAAAACAATTGTGGCTGAATTCTCCAAGGTACTTAGGAAAGCAGAGGTAATCAAGTACCTGCAGATTATTGTGCTACATAATTGTCACAAACCCTTGAAAACACAAGCAGGTACTCATTTACCTGCCATCTTGTCTTTGGAAATCTCAAGCACATACTTCTAGGAAATAACAGGCTGACCTTGTTTTGGCTATGGTAGCCAAAGCATCAAGTGCAGTGGATTTCTCACGAGGACCAAGGCTGTCTCCCAAATGTCAGGCTCTGGGCTGTACATTGCTAGGGAGAAGTCTCTGTGCAAGACTTTGCCATTCCTGAAAGATAAGAACAGAGAAGGAGGCAGCAACTGAGTTTGCTCTGGGGCCTCCGGCTGACATTTCTTCACTCTTTGATCCAGAGAGAGGGAGCAGGAAAAGCAAAAAGCCAGGTTTGCTTGCCAGTAGTGACTGGAGGAAGGTTTCCAGAGGAGCCTCCAGGCTAGTTTCCTCCCCCCACATTCCTGTCCCTTGCTATGGCTTCAGCAGCTCAGACAAACGGTTGGGCACACTTGAGTGCATAGCTCTGCAATGTAATAGAGATGCTGCCCTCATCATGACTTCTGTGTTTAGGTATTTTCATCAGGAGGAGGGGTTGGGAGGGAGAAAAGACCTAAGAATGTGTGAGCTACATTTTTTCCTTCTTTTTTTGCTTACAGAGTCTTTTTTAAAAAAGCTGTCAGCTGTGCACTATGTTATGCCAAACAGCTTTGCAAATCCCCTTGCACGAACAGCAAGGTCCTGCTCCAAGCACTGAAAAAATCCAACTGCAGCATTATGAGCAGCTTTACTCAGAGACTTGTCATGCATTGCTCAAAGCTGTGGTGCAGGTGCCATAGCGGCAGCCCAATCCCCACACAACCCTGTCTGTGTGTGCTCTGAAGTCAGGGGTACACTTCACAAGCCTCTAAGAACAGACATCGTGTGAAGAAGTTTAAGTGTGCCTTTATGCTCAGTGGGGACTGGAGAGAGAGAGAGCATATGCTATTCTTCTAGATGTAGTTTTCTTGGTGAAGAGAGCTAACAAGTCAGGTGTCAAATGCAAACAAGGTTTATTTCCTTGTGCTTTTCCCCTTGGAAGCTGAGCATTGGGCAGACATTTGAATGAAAAGACAATCTCAGTTTGTCAGAGAACCAGTTGAAATCTGAAGTTATTCAGTTGAAACCAACAAAGAGATGGATCAAAATCTGGCCTTGTGCCCAGCTGTGGAGTCCTTTCAGAACAGACTAAGGGAAAAATAGCTGTGAGTTGCAGACCATGTCTACAACAGAAAGTGGAATTTGCCAGTGGAGAAAACTTCTCATTTATAAAGCTTTTGAGCAACTTGCTTTGAGATATTTGCAGTGCCTTTAAATAAACATCTCAGCTATAATGAGCTTATGTCTTAAATGAACAAGTGTGAAAATTAGGACATGAGATATTTGCATAACAGCCAGGAGATAATTACTGGTGATAGTCCAAGCTGAAGAATAGTATCTATTGTTTCCAGCAAACTGGTTTTCATAAAACAACATGAACTTTCTGTATTCAAAACACTCACATCAGCAATGCCTACAATGTTATGTAGCAAAACTATTAACAAATGAAGTACATGGGAAAAAATTCAATTCTGAAAAAACTGTAGAGGACTGAATTTAATCCATGGTATGTTTACAAGGTCTCTATAATATATCTTTCTATTTAGTATTAGGTCCAAATATATGCTGGTGAAAACCACTGGATTTTCATTCAAAGCTGAAAAAGTATTTATGGCAAAGTGGTAAATGCCACAGGGAGTTTTAGGTCATTAGGTAAGAAGGACAATCCTGCTAGATCAACTTAACATCTTGACTGATAGAAAATATGTTCTTAGTTAGAAGTCTCTTGTGGAAGGATGTAAATTATGAAAACTAGATCTGTATTTATACTTTAAGTCACATGGAAGCTATAGGAGTGTCCTGGTGAAGAAACCCCCCAGTATTTGCTTTGTCTTACATTTCTGCTCCCTATACATCTGCCCTTGGGCACTGTTGGAGACAGCTGCAGGGGCTGTGTCCACCCAGGGAAGACATGCTCTGCTCATCTTTACGTTCCTGTGACTCCTGACAAAAAGCGAACTGCTGCAAAAAGGGGGTTGATTGGATTCAGAGACACAGATCCAGAAGGCCAGGTCTCAATTACATCTAGTTAAGTTGGACTTACTATTAAATCAATTAGCAATCAAGGCTCAGTGACTTAAACAGTTCTGTGGTCACCAAGGCCCAGACTCTTCCCAACTTCCTTAAAACTCCTCATGAAGTTACCAGGACTTCTGTGCTAGCGAGAGCAAAGTAAGGTGTAGAACGTTTGCCTGAATGCTCTTTTTGTCCTTGTTGCCAGGCTGTGTCACACCAGCAGATGCAGGGAGCAAAAGGCCAGACTCCATGTGTTCTCAGCTACAGTAGTTCCATGGCAGCAAGCAGAGCAGTGCCAGGCTACATCACTTCCCAGATTGCATCATTAGGACCGGAGAGTATTATAAAATGTGTAATTTTTATCCTGTTGGCCAGAAACCCCCTGATTATTTCTCACTCTTTTTACTCTTCCAAAGTAAGCTTTTGATAGGAAACAAGTGGTCAGATATTGATACAATACGTGTGGCAGAAAACGGCAAGATCAGATGTGCACAGAGACAAAACATTCTTTCCCAGAGAAATTGGTGATGGCCATTTAACCCTACTCATCTACTCTGCTTGCTCCCACTAAGTACAGAGATTTTCTCCTCACAGTCATGTCTCTTTGTTTTCGCTTGTTGCCATCCTGCAAAAATACTGTCACCCTCTTTTACTTCACTGGGAAGCGGACAGAGGTCCCAAGCCTCAGAAGTACACAGGAAACTATCTATCAAGAGGGAGGGAGGGAGGGAGGAAGGAAGGCAGGAAGGCAGGTAGGAAGGCAGGCAGGCAGGAAGGAAGGCAGGCAGGAAGGAAGGCAGGAAGGAAGGCAGGAAGGCAGGAAGGCAGGAAGGGAGGGAGGGAGGGAGGGACGAACAACCTGAGTATATTACATAATTAGAATAAGCTGACCAGGAAGGGAAAAGCATAGAGAAAGCCTCAGAACACAGGGTTTGGGCTGGAGATGGTGAGATGGAACTGGATTGCTCCAAGCTCAGGGATAAAAGGCTTAGTGCATTCTTTTAAATACACAGAACTGCATTCAAGAACTCTGGCCCCAGTTTGTCCTACTAATTAAAATTGCTTATAATAGCTGAGAATGTGCTGGTTTATACAAATCAGACTATCCTTCATGTTTTTTGTTTCAAAGTGAATGTCTCTCAAAATGCCATAATTGGTCAACTCAGTGATTTACCATTTTATCAGTCCAGTTCTTATCCAGAAGATAATTTCTGTTCTTCAGTTATTTAACCCAGAAAGAGTACTTACAAGGTTTTCAAATACACGGTCTTGAGAGAGCCTTGCTCTTAGACCATCAGTATCCCATCTTGTGCATGATACAAGTACTGTACTCAGAAGATAGGAAATATAACCTATTCTTCTTCATACCTCTGTGCCATAGGGAATCAAGCAGTGCAAACCTGCATTCCAGGCCCTTTCACTGAAAACTGTCTCTAGGAGATATATCAAACTGGAATTCTTCTCCAGTGCTTTAGGTTGTTAACAAAATTTTACATTCCAAAAATCCCCCCAGCAATCTTTGACACAGATATATACAACCACACATATTCAAAGGGGTTTACTCTCCTATCATTTGATGTATAAGGATGGCAGATGAAAAAAAGACAAAGTGTTCAGAGATCACAGTGACAATACAAGAGTCATGGATTTGCTGATGTCAGGGGATGATACGTGAGACTGCTCAATACAGACAATGTATCCTGCTGCGTTGCATTGGAGAGATGGTAAAGATAAATGTACGTGACATAACATCATTTTATACATATATAAGAATAATACATCCATTTGTGGTGTAGCAAACCCAGTAAACTAGCCAAACCCTCCAAAGAGCTTGTAGACAGTTTTGTTGGTAAAGAAAAGGGAATGGAAGTGCCTTGTGAATTATTATTATCACATATTGCACATGAACCTTTGACATGGCTGTCTCGATGCTGTCATTCACTGTACACCATAATCCCGTCCTTTCCTGCCACATATCAATCTGTTCCACATAACCTTTGCTCTTCCTCCAACAAGGGATTTCAGCAGCATCATGGATTTCATATAAGAATTGAGTTTGATAAGTCATTCCTGCGGTAATCCTTCTGGCATGCAATCATTTAACATGTTTTAGACTTTCAAATGGAATTCGGAGGTCTCAGCCTCAGGAACACGATCCTGTCTTTGGATAAAGAACTAGAAAACACTGAAAAGTAGAGAAGTTAAATCTCCAATAGTCTGTACATACGAACAAAGTTTTCAGAAGTGATCATCTGTAAATCCCCTGTACAGTGGTCAGATGTTCAAAAGTGCCCAATGGTTTAACAGCTTCCACTATATTCCTTTTAGTTAGAATTTAAAAGCCCATTTTTTGATTTATTTGGAGCCTCTTGACCCAGGAATGAGAGCTGAGCTCTCTTAAAAATTTGACTTCTTTTTACCAACCATGCCCAATAAAGAAAATGCATTATAGTCTGAAACTAAAAGATAAAGAAAAGACCTAACATGGTAACTTCCCTTGTTACCTTTTTTTGATTCCATTTTGGTGAGACCTGCACAAAAATCATACTACTCAGGAAAAACATTGACTGGAAACTTTATATCAGCATTTAAATAAGTGAAAAAATAACACAATAATTTCCAGCAATTGCACTGAGAAGAGCTGAGGGCAGGAAGAATGCATCTCCTGCAGTGGAGCCTGGAGTCACAAAACTGACTGATGAAGTGAAAATGTAAATTCTAGGCACTTTTCCACCAAAAATGGTGTAAATGATGCTCTTACATCTTCTAGGAGAGATGAAACCACAATGTGAGAAAGGATGTGTGAAACCACAATGTGCTAGTCACTCACGCCTTGTTTCATCTGATGAGCAATCACCTTGCAATCAACAATATTACCTGTTTCAAAAACAGCACGTATTTTTCACCCAGAGAAGTTATTACATGAAATACACCTGCAGACACTGGAAATAGATACGAGAACCCAGCACTGTTCTGCCAGAGCTCCATTAAATGGCCTAAAGAATCAGGATCCTTCTGGATTCAGAGATCTTTTTTTTTGTTTTGTACAGTGGGCCATCTTCACTAGAGAGTATATTGCTGTGAAAAGTATAGATCATGTTGGTGAAAAATCACCTCTAGAGCATAAGAGCTGCGGTACCTCTCCCATGTGGATGAAAGTCTTGGTCCCTGACTTGCTTCATTCTCACACGGGTTCTATACAGAAGGCAAGAGGCAAAATTCATCAGCAGATGCTTCTTCCTCTTCCTTCTCCATCAGACATGTTCCATCAGACAACACGGGATTTGCGCCCAGTTTTTGACTTTATGCAGATGGAGAAAGGTCATTGTGTTCCAACAATCCATGAAGAGCCAAAGTTACAGCTCCTTGGACAGCTGCCCTGATCTGAGACACAGTGAGCCAGCATGTGGAGGATCCTGAATAGGCCCACGGTTTAGAGGGACCTTCAGTCATTCTGTCATGCAAAACACCCCGACCACTTGCAGAGGTACAGTGGTGTGCCAGCAAGGCAATGGTCCTGTGTTGTCTGAATAATGACAGCTATTAACATGAAAACAAATAAATACAAACTGGATGTGAAAAAATGCAACATGTAAATATGTAGAGGGAAATGTAAACATAATTATCAAGGTGAATAAGACTGTAGAATGTCATCTCAGAGGTATTAGAAAAAGGTAGTTGATTAAAGACAGGAACCAACAGATGGAAATAGGACTACTGGTTACACTGGATCAAGGGTTACATTGTTCCTTACTGGAGGCTGCTTTTTCCATGGTTCTGCTCTTCTTATTCTCTCCTCTGTATCAACAGGAGCTTTCATGCCCTCTGATTATGTCTCTGCTCTCATTCTCTTCAAATAGACACAGACTGTTGAAAGCGAGAGGCAGTTTTTTGTGCTAGCCACTTCTTCATTCAAATTACCTTCAATCTCATTGAAAACTAAAGTCTAAATAAGGCCAGAATACAGCCTGAAGAACTGTAATAAAAAATGCCTAATGGCTTCTGCAGGATGTCAATTAACCTGGTTCATGAGGGGAAGAATCAGTGAATATTCTAGCCATTTCAACGCTAAAAGAAATTAACTATTTTACATACCATACTCTGTAGAAATCCCCCACTGGATTTCACCCTCTAATGTCTATAACATAAAGGCAATACATATTCCTAGCACATAAGCAATAAATAGGAAATACTCTTTTGGGATACACATTAGTTCCCACAATAAAAGACCAGAAATCAAACCCTGCAGCTGAAGAGTAGATGAGTGAATGATTATTTTCCTCCTCTAATGAAAGGATATTGTGAAAGGCATTAGAGAGACTGATTAGAACTCACTTGACTGACAAAACTGCCCACACTGTTCACCATTATAATGAATCTACCTAGAACTATTTCCTTGAGAGTGTCAATTGGTGTGTGCATCCATGTGCATGCGTGTCTTTGTAGCAAATTATTCATTGCTGCTCCCTTACAGTGCAAAAAACAGCCTGACTTGCACAGTTTAGTGTTTTAGAGTTAGCTATGAATACACTCTCAGGGTAGGACTCCCACAAGGACTCATTTTCAGTACATCTGACAGTCATTTCAATTAACACATTTATCAGCATATTTACAACATGCAGCAGGAAATAAAGATCCTGTTAAAGAAAGAAGCAAGATGAATCAAGCTTCTCAGATTAAAAACTAGGAAAAACTAAATCATTACCAAAAGTTAATGCTGAAGCTAAAAGCAGAGTAAGAATAGAAATGAAGATTGGATGTTTATACCATTAAGAAGGGTATTCAGAGAAAAAACACCAGGATTAAACAGAAAGTAAGATCAAGATCTTTTGCTATACAAATGTTATCTGTTCCATTTGCTTTAGCAGAACTCTACCAACAGCCATTAATGACGGATTTGACCTGCAGTTGCAAAACCTGTGCATTTCAGATATCTCTGTGCATCTCAGATACCTTGAGATCAAAGTTTGTAAATTGCTCCTGGAAACAAAGATCATTCCTGGAAACTACATGTGGGTTGCAATAATATAAGCCAACAGTTCAGGCTGAGGTCTGACTGGCTAGGAATCATCCCTGCAGAAAAGAGTTGGTATGCTGATGCACAGCGAGTTGAACATGAGTCTGCCAA
The DNA here is from genome assembly GCA_013390025.1 of Pitta sordida. Taxonomy (NCBI): domain Eukaryota; kingdom Metazoa; phylum Chordata; class Aves; order Passeriformes; family Pittidae; genus Pitta; species Pitta sordida. The sequence goes on from WEKX01027919.1 coordinate 101,569, forward strand.
CTAACCTTATACATAGTGACAAATGTCAACTGCATAAAAGGCTGAGACTTTGAGCAAGATGATTTCCCCCTCTATTTTGCAGTTGTGAAAAGAACATGTCCAGGCCATGGTGTTCAGTTTTGGGCTTTACAGGATCACAGTCACATCCGCAGGATGGACAAGAGATCAGGCCCAGCCAACATGGATTTAGAAGGGGTAGGTCTTGCTTGACCAACATGATCTCTTTTTATGATCAGG